>SNQN01000401.1:23407-66434 GCA_008642245.1 Bassia scoparia | reverse complement strand
ACGACATTGTGTGGACTTTAGCATTTTGGTGTTCGATCATATTAAGAACTTTTTGGTGGTAAAATGATTTTAAAATATTTTTTATTTATTGACTTTCGTTGATTAATAGTCTAATGTGATGTTTCTTTTCATGCGCTATGAAATTATTTTGTTCTCGGTAGATGAGGTGAGGTGTTTGGGCTGCGTTTGGGAGGTGACATTAGGGGCGACGGTTGGGCTACGTTTGGGAGGTGACGTTAGGGGCGACGGTTGGGCTGCGGCAGTTGGGTTTCTATGTCAGTGTTGCTATTTTTAGGAGAGAGAGATGTAGTTTCTGGTAAGTGTTGCAATGTTCTTAATGAATGAGGATGAATGGGGGTTTATTCGGGTTAAAATGAGGGAGTAGGGTTGGTAGTTGAGTGGGTTTGATTTAATGGGGATGAATGGTGGTGGGAATAATTAGAAAGATGATTAAAATGTTAGGAAAGATTAAAATTGTAAGCATGATGATTAAAAAAAAGGGTATTTTTGTAATTTCAGATCCAAAAACTAACCAAAAATAGAAAAAAGAGTAAGTGTTGCTATTTTTATTTGACACCCATTTAAGGAATGTGTTGCTATTTTTGAGTGACGGAGGAAGTACTAATTTGTGTTTTTTTTTGGCAGAAGAAATGGATAGAGGTCACTAGTTCATCTTATTGATCTTCGTTCTCAAGTCTCAACTTACTCGCTGCAGTGTTGTTGACTACTTTGCAGTTTTTTTATTACCATTTTTTTAATTGAAATTATAGTCCACACGTAAAAAAGAGAAAAATGAATATTTTAATAGTGATCCCAACTCCAAAAAAGGAAAGAAAACAAAGTGAGACATTTATTATGAAACTTCCCTAAAAGAAAAGTGAGGTATTTAATTAGAAATGGAGGAAGTAAAAAAGAAATGAAAAGAAATGAGCAAATCACAATATTGAAGTAAAGAATTAGAGAATTTTAGATTATTGGGAGTAATAATTGTTTTTTTTTTAAAAAAAAAAGAAGCTAAAAATTACCAATTTTGGATTGATGCTGTGGTGGATTTTTGACATGCATGGCAGCAAATTAAGAAAATCAACAAAAAGAGAGAGGACAAAATACATAAAAAGAAAGAGAAAATATGGGGGAACTTTTCTAGATGAAGAATTGCTGTTAGCTGCTTGGTTGAGAGTCTCAGAAGGGTGAAACAACCTTAATTATACGAAAAAGATTACAATCGTAAGATCAATAGAATGAACAATTAGGATTTTCTGTTTTTAGTTTTCAGCTAATTATATATATGTATACTTCTGAAGCATCACACAAATCCAATAGTAGACAGCGGGCAATTAAATTCTCACAAATTGCAAAATTTTGTAAGCTTGGAAAACTCGGTGAATAGTAAATGCCCAGAAGAGTCTCTTTGCAACGAATTGCTAGATCTCCTTTTGTGCACACTTGTACCAGAAAGGAAGGAAAAGGTGTGGTCATGCAGCCAGGAGTTATGTCACATAAGTTCGTTAGAGATTGCCAAGACTAAGAGTCGGTTTTACTGGTAATGGGCAATAAGAGCTATTTTGTTTTGCATTTTAGGATATATATACCTCTCACTAGTAGGTTAGCTTGTATTGAGTTATCCACCCTGAGTTAAGTTTAACATACAGAAATCAGTTTACCTCACATCATATTATCTTCATGCCTACCTTTCTTTGAACAAAGTTCCAACACTCTTGAAAGGTAATGAGCAAAAGAAGTGAAAAAACAAGGAAACTTGCTTCTTTGTGCTTAATTTGTGGTGTTCTAGCTGTCTTGACAACATGGGTAACAAACTAGAGTAACAAATATACTGAATATTTATTCTAAATCTTTTCATTATGACGTCCTAACCAAAACAAGATAGTTGCCAAAGAAAAGTAWATTAGGTTTTAATACGTCGGATCCAAAATTGGCTTGATGGGTATTTAGAATTTTAGATACCAWAACCAACTTTATTAAAACGAGCGAGGGATATATTTAAAAAAATGACCAGGGCTGCTAGGCTGACCTAGGCTTGGGCATGAATGGCATGATCATAGACAGGGAAAGGCTGCTTTCCATATTTGTCGAAATCAAAATCACACCTTCAAAAGTGCAGAGGAATATCCCATCACTTCTAGAACCTAGAGAAAATAAGCAAGACTCACAACACACCTTGTGCTTGCAGATCAATCATATCTGTTCCGTCTCTCATGTAAGAACTCATAAGACAGAACACAGCATGATCATGAAAACTCGAAAAGAATCGTTCTCCTGGGTAGAAGCGAATAAAATAGCCCCATGTTTTGGAGTACAGGTTGTGTTGCACCTGCATTAAAAAGAAAAAAGCATGACTTCCAGCAAACTCAAATGCAGCATTACTGGTCATAGAACCCTTAGTCATATTTCAGCAATATTTCAAAAAGATGAAATCATGAAGATATATACACATATAGATAAAYACTTATAAGCTTGCATATATTTAACCCCACTCATGCATAGCATTATCAAAATTAATACAGGAAAAACAATAATACATAACAGTCTAAAGCAATTTATTCAAGCTCATTAAATCCCCTATAGAAAGAGATGATAAACAAAAACCAAAGTTAATCAAGTCTTCTAAAACAAGAAAGGGTCAACATGTCAGGGCCATGGCTGAGCCGTCACATGTAAGTAATGGGCCTCCAGCATATGCTATATGGTGTCATAGAAATTCTATTTTGTTTCATTTCAGCAAAGCCCTAAACCTGTCRATTGTATGGTAACCACCATTCYKTGTAAGGTTGCTAGAAKGACGGGTTGTTAATTTCCTTTTGCAGTTCTTTGCTGTATTTTGGTATTTTAGTGGGAATACTTGGGGGATGTTTTATAGGTCAAACCCTTCCGGGTGTGGGGACTTGCCTTTCTTCTATTACCTAATATTCCTTATACCTTGTCTTGCAATAAAATTTTATTTACCAAAAAAAAAATCTCCTTAATTTTCATATACTTCAGTTTAAGCCCTGTAMATATTCTTGTAATGGAGGCTATGGGGCCATCCTAATGTTGTACTTGTATGCTGGGTTGTGGAGTGAAGAGAAGGTCAAAGGGTTTTTGTAACCTAGAATGCATAGAGTTGTTGGAGAAACCAAAGTTATTTTCAATGAATAACTCCAGAAATGCAGGGTCACTCTGTCAGAACAGAAGAATCAATACTAAAACATGAGATTTGAATGTYTGTAAAAACTATCTAARAATCTAAGATAGAGCATAAAACAAAGGAGAGGCAGCTGCATATATAATCAAATTCAAGTAAAAAAATTTACAAATCTGTCACTTAAAAAGTAAAATTGACACATTACTGTCTACTGATTGCTCAAAGATATCATGTTATCAGTCTCGATGAAAATTACATCAGAGTTTATGTTAAAGCCATTTTCCCCAAAAAAGGTTTTACCAAGTGACTATATTGCAATCAACCAGGTTTGACTTGAGCTCTTTTTCAATATTCCACTGCCTTTAAACCTCACAAAGGAATCTTAGTTTGTGAAGCTCTGATACAGTGATGTTTTTCTTTAGAATATTTCAAAAGGCATAATGACTCAAAAGTAATTGAAGGAGTGAAGGGAACACGAAGACACACAAACACCCACAACAGACACACACGTGCACATGCACGCATCAGGTTGTCAGGAACGCCAAAGACACTTATGGAAGGAGAAATCAATCAATGAGGCATTAATGATAATCACATTAAGATACCCTCGAATGACCGAAGTACATGTCCAAGTGTCTATTGTATGAAATATATATGATGCCTAAAATGAAGTGTCAACATATCCAAGATCCGACATAGTTACTTGAGGTGAAATGAAGAGTCCAAGTAACATTGGTCTTGTATATCTAAGTTAAATATTTTTGGATAAATAATAGCACACCACAAAAGTTGGCAGCAAGGGAGACAACTATATCTCTGTACTATTGAAGMAAGGACATGAAGCTTACTTAAAACTTTACCTTATCCATCACACGCACCAGTGAGGTTCAGATTGAAGTCACCATCTTTGAGCTTACAAATAACCATCTTCAAATGATAAATCAGATCCTCTGTTGGAATTTACAAAAGGCCACACTCAATTTGTCCAACAGACCATACTCGGTCCCAAAAGACAGGTGAATCACTCAACATCCCGACTGTAATACCGAGCTTTCAAATCTTTCACATAAAATTCTTTGCCGATTTTGTGAAGACACCTCATGGCTCGAAGAAACATAGAATGCCTAGGCTTAAGCCCTTTTTCAAGCATTTCTACTAGAATACTGTGAGCCACTAGAAGGTCCCCTTCATTTACGTGAAGGTTTGCCAATACATTGTACATATCCTGTGTAGAGCATTTATCCACTGCAGCAGCACATATTACATATCTATATGCCTTATCAAACTTTTGGGAGCGGAAATACCCTCGGATAAAAGCATAATGAGTTGAAAGACGAGGCTTAACACCACAGGGAACCATTTCCTTCCAAAACATAACAGCCTGGTCTGACCTATCACATTTACAGCCGAAATAGATCAACATCTCGAAAGTCATCAGATTAGGCAAACACCCTCTACTTAGCATCTCTTGCCCAACCGCAAATGCCTCTTCAATGCTACCTCGCTTGCACAAACTACTAATMAAATAATTATAGGTTTTTGAATCAGGTTCGCATTTTACTCGCCTCATCTCCTCAAGCAGATTCCGGGCATCATTAAATTTCCCGCTTATGCACAAATGCTTTACCAAAACACGGTAATGCGATACCTTCTTCTCAGCTATTTGAACTACATACTTGGCCAAATCAAATGAACTAAATGAACATAACATCTCAACCAAGGAATGAACCCCAGAATTACGACAAACACCACCAACATGGTTTAACAGCCCTATAACTTCAGTTACAGATTTCTTAGTCATGTCCATATTAGAACTTGAGATGGGCAAAAACCTAAATGCCTTCTCATTAAGGCAAACTCGGCGATTCCGAAAATCAATAAGCAAATTAAGCATTGCATCATAATCACCCAATAACCCGCAATTAGCAAAAACTAAACTACATATATCTGAATTCCTAGAATAACTTGAATGTGCATTTTTAAGCCAAGTAAAAAAACGCAAAGCAGGAACTCTTAGTAAGTTCAAACAATCTAAAATCTCAAGAACAAACCTAGATATATTAAAGCCAATTGAATCCAGCTTCGATTCCATATCACTTTCATCACCTCTGATTAAATCGATTACACTGTTTATATCACCATTTGATACATCATTCTCAACCAAATTAGTGCAAGATTTGGCAGATGAATTAAAACAACGGGAGCTAAGTGTATGAGAAACCCACAAATTAGCACCAATTTGAGGAGCTGAAATAGACCCAGTTGAATAAATCGATGAAATAAGAGATTTTGAAGGTGTTGAGTTGAAATAATGCGGAAATAAAGAGTACCCATTTGAGGAAAGTGCGTCAACTATTGAACTTGTGAAGGGATAAACAAAAATGGAGTACCTTGAATTTTTGCAGAAATGGACAAGTCTCATATCGATAGTCGAGTAAGCTTTCTCCTCATACACAACTCAGTATTTACTTTGTCTAGGGTTGGAGATTTGTGTAGTCGATTTTAAACATTAAAAATGAAACACAAATTTTTTCCCAAAGGTGAGTACGGTGAAGGGTTGGGATCCTCTACCATTATAGAGAGGCGTGATGAACCCATCAAACTAGGTGGGATAAGAATCTCAATCAAATGACATTTATAGTAAGGGCTTTGTTAATCATCGTCCCATATTATTAATCCTCGCCCCAAAATATTAACATTTTTTTCCAAAAAGCCCCTCTACCCATTCCCTTACATCTTCCCATCACTCCATCCCTTTCACCGGAGTCAACGTTGGAGATGGGCATGGCAGCGGAGGAAGCGTCGACAGTTGGTTGCTCTTCCTCGGTGCTTAGTTTTTTTTTAAAAAAAAAACTCGCTTGAAAACTTGAGACTGGGACTTGCGTCTGGATCAGACGCAGGTGCCATGGTACCTGCTTCTAGAGCTCAGACGTAGGTCTCAAGTTTAAAAAAAAAAATTCAGAAACTCTAGCAAATATTCGTGCCATTTTGTGTAATATTTCGAGCAATTTTGTAAATTGTTAGATTAATTCTTGGAATATTTTGTGCAAAATTGTTTAATTGTACAACAAATTGACTAATAATTTGTTTTCAAAATATATATTAACACATAAATATTACTAAGTTTAAAATCGAAAAAAAAGCCTACGTCTGAATCTTGGACGCACGTCCCATGGGACGTGCGTCCAACAACCAAACGCAATTAAAAAAAATTTACCTGTCCCATGGGACGTTAGTAATAACCCCATAAAGAAATTATAGCATATGTTGCAGTTATCGCATAGTGGGCCAGTCTCGTCCAATTCATTTCAAAAAATTATAGTGTCTTTTCGGGTCTCTAACTCTTCAACTGACTATCTTCGACGACTGAGCGATGTCATCTGCAGGTTAGCTCTATTCCTCTTCCTCAATAATCTCCCTTTAATCTTTTTTTACTGAATTTATGGTTTTTGTTGCTTTATGCATGTCTTGCGAACCATAAATTCCTAAGTAGCCGATGGTGGTAGTGGTGGGTGTAGACGGAGGCGCGGGCGGCCTCGCAAGATTTCTGAGCCTTTAGATGGTGGTGGGGGTCGCAGGCGTGAGATTGATCCAAATTACTACAACGTCAGTTTCAAAACCCTCCCCCTCTCATCCTTTTCCATTTAGCTTGGTGATTTCGTTGCTTTATGTTGTCAAATAAATTTTTACAGAGCAACACTCTTAGTGTCGGTGGTGCCCTCAWAGATAGCAATCAGGTGTTGAAAGTTAGGTCCTTTCACCCGGCGGTAATCTTCTAATTCCTTGGGTTTATTTCCAATGCCTGTTGTAGTATTAGTGACAGCTTTTGTGCGTGTGTCCTCTGTTGTTGGTGCAATTCTATTCCTTAAAGTTGTTCTAAATAGTTTGCTGCAATTCTATTCCTTAATTTTTTCTAAACTTGTTCTAAAGTTGTTGACGCAATTCTATTCCTTAAACCCGAAACTTGTTCTAATTAGTTTGCGTTGAAWAATGTTATACAAATTATGTGAGTTGTAATGTCCTTGTAATTTTTTCTTCACTCTAATAATGTGCAATATTGTTCCAGAAATTAAATGTTAATTGCGGTGTCGAGAGTCTAGGCAAAGTAATGGGGCTATTTGATGACAAGAAGATGGATTGGGTTAGGGAAATAGGGTTTGAGAGGWTGTGTGGGTTGTATGATGTTGGCTATTTGCCGCGGAACCTTTGTTATTGGCTTGCGACACGTGTTGATGCCGAGAATAAGATTTTGCTTAGTCCAGATGGGATTGTGTTTTCCTTGAGTCTTGTCCAAGTTCATTGGGTCCTTGGAATCCCAAAGGGCCCTTTATAAGTTCCGTCGAAGGCTGTTGGTGAAGAAATGGAAACTCAGGTACATCTTTATGGGATGATTTTTAGTTCCATGACTAGGAAAACTGAAGTTATTGTGAGAAAGACCTTGTACAAGGTCCTAGAAAGTGATAATGTTGATGCTGCTCAGTTCAAGAAGGCATTCTTAATCCTTTCCTTGGCGGAGGTTCTTTGTCCTACCACGTCTCATCGTCCCTCTGTTTCTCTTCTTCCGGTGGTAATCGTTGCAGAGAATTCGAAAAACTATGATTGGTGTACATTTGTTTTGGATCATCTGTTTCATRCCATTAAAAACTTTGGTAAGAGATTTTATCCAGACGGCTATTCTAAGGGATGTGGTGGGTGCACTATATTTCTTGCGGTAAGTTGTCATTTCCTTCCTTGTATTCTTTGTTTATTTTGTCTTTGGCTGAATGTTGGTATTGAAATAATTAGTGTGTTTAATATAGTAGTGTTGGCTTAGTCTTATTTAATAAAGCAAAAAAAAAAAAACTTATATATTTTCTTTGTCTTTGTCTTTGGCTGAATTTTGGTATTGAAATAATTAGTGTGTTTAATATAGTAGTGTTCCCTATCTAATCTTACTGTTATTCCCTTTCTTCTTTTTCTCTTCTAATTGATTACTAACATCTCCTACGAACAACATCTAACAGATATTGATGCGTATTCAATAGCATTAGTATAATTTATTTAGTATTATTTTATTTTATTTTWGTTGAGTCGTCTATTAATCGCGAGATTGAGATACGTCAGTCCAAAAGCTACGCGTGATTGATAGAATTAGGAGTTTGTTAGGTAGTTAGGATATTATCTTGATATTAGATTTAAATATTTTAGTTTGTTAGGATAATTCTAGTTTGTTAGAGTAGTTAAGATATTTTAGTTTGTTAGGATATAATTAGTTATTTCATGGATATATTTAGTTGTTACGTGGATATGATTTAATATCCTATCCTAGGTAGTTTATTTTCAGATTTGTTTTGTACTATAAATATGAGATGAATCAGTTAATAAAATTAAGTTTTGTGTTTTGAGTTTATCAAGTAGCGTTGCTATTGTGGTGCGTCCACTTCTCATAAGGTTGAGGCCGATTGTAGTTGAGGCTATCAAGATTTTTATCAAATAGTTTTTATTAGTTATTCAATTAAATCTTCCACAATAACATAATTAGAACCTCACTAGTGTTTGCCGATAGTTTGTAGATAAATTATCTCACGCAACCACATCAGATATACTTAGTAAAATGAAATTCTTGTTGTGCCTCTCCTTGGCTACTTCAGTTCATTATTATCCACTTAAGGTGGAAGGTTGGGTGCCATGGGTGACTATTAAAGCTAAAAAAACGTATTAGACACCGTATATACCAAGCATATACATGGCCCTGGTGTAGACACCTGAAAATGTGTCTCCCCAAATGAGTAATCCGTGATGAAACATACCGCGTCTCGCGATTGTTTCGACTCAGAAAAGATGCTTTGAAATACGTGAGGTCATACTCGGAACTATTGAGCAAAGGTCAAAGACAAGGCAAACATATTTCCTTTCGGTTTTCTCGATAAACTCAAAGGTTTTCAAACAAGTTACGCTGGCGATTCTCGTGCTTTTTGTTTTCCATAATGTTCGTCACATTTTTCTGAATCCGCCAGTATTTTCAAATTATTTTTCTGATTTTCTATGATTTTTCTATGATTTTTTGCAATGCTTAAATACGCAGAATACGCAGAAAATCGTGAATAATTAGAAAATACTCCGGAAATACGTGGAACCTTCTAGAACATTCTAGAAATCTTTGCTTGGAGAGCAAGGATGTCTAGGTGCGTGAATCAAGGGAAATCACGAATAAAATCAGAGGAAATCAAATATTTTCGAGGTTTTTGGAAAATATATCTCAACCATTGAGCGTTATACGCTGAAATGGAGCGTATATACGCTGATAGGAGCGTATATACGCTCATAGCAGCGTATATACGCAGCTTCAAGCCATGCGAAATTGCCAAATCTTATGGAAAGTGAGCAGCGTATATACGCTAACAGATGAGCGTATTACGCAGGAAAGCAGCGTATATACGCTCCTCTGTAGCGTATATACGCAGGGTTCCTTGCCTCGTTTTTGCTCGTGCCTATAATACCCCTTGCCTTGCTCAGTCCGGGACACAGACTTAAAACACGATTTTCACACACGACTTTCAACACGGTTTTCAAGACACTTCACACGCACACTTCCCGAGGCACTTTGTCGACTCTCTCTCAACACACTCTCAAAACACTCAAAACACATTCGTTTCTAATTCAAAGCATCGATTCTCTTTCGATTCAACAAGCGAAATAAGGGTATAAATCTGAGATTTAACTCACCAAAAAATATTTTTCACTCTTTTTTTCAATTCCTTTTGTCTCTTTTATTTGATTAACCATTGTTATGAGTTTTTAATTAATTAAACAATGTAGAAACTCACTTTTCAATCGTTTCATGTAAATATGTAGGATTTTCTTAATGTTTTCATGTTCCATGGTTTTTGGTTTTCATTCTTTGCATTACACCTATTATTATTGTCCATCATCTTGTTCACAATTCATTATTATACATATTGTCATTGTCAATACTAACGCGTTTGTTTGTCTCAATTAGCAATTCAATCGAAGGGCGATTCTTTGAGTTTTTATCTACAAATTGATTGTTTGCACGTGACAAGGTGAGGAGGACACACATACATATTATCATGCTTACTAACCTTTGTTATCATGTCTGTTATTATATCTTCTATCACACTTGTATATATTGCTTAAAACAGACGTGGAATTGATCGCTTGTCACATTAAATCAGATAATCATGGAGAGGTTTTAAGGCACCTTATTAATATTGACTAACAATAGTGATCGCCTTGTCCATTTATAGAAGTCATTGTTTGTAACATAATAGCAACTCACCTAATAATATTAGATTAGTGTGCTTCAAGATCAATTCAATAGGCTCTTTGAATTCAATTGTTATGATTTATGAACTACAATGAGACCGAGTAGAGGCCGCTACATGCGGGCGAATTGGGTTACAGATCTGATTCGTACCATGTCCCCGAACCACAACTTCTGGTTACTGGACCTATTTGTGGGGCCACTAGTTTGGCACCAATGTTTCGGGCGTCCGTGAATAACCTATATAGGCACGGTGGCGATCCCCTCAATTCGACAACACACCCCAACGCATTCACATGCGGATTCCATGGCTCAACTCCATGACACTGAAGCTGAGGTCACGCCCCTCCTAAGGCGGGGCGAAGCCCTACAGTTTTTGGCGACTTCACTGGGGATAATCACCATTTGGTGAGTGGACAGACTTGAAAGTCTCGTAGTTCCATATTCATAATCAATTGAATTTTGCTTGTGACCCTTCGAATAGGGTCATGTCTTAGGCACCTTGGTCTCAATATGGGCATGTTCTATGCTCGAGATCACCTTAAGGGGGGTTTTATCTTGGTTGCATGTGGTTAATGGATCACATGGCTAAGGTAAGTCCTATCCCGCCCATGCCGCGTATGCACGTGTTACTAGATGCGTGTATATAAGGGGTATCTCGGCCATACATCACCAATGTTGTGGTGGTGAAATTGGACCCAGCTCTACTCTTAGGCATGGTACACTATCAGACTTAACCAAGCCGACCTATAGTTCACTTAGATCCTGACCTTAAGTGAATAAATTGGATTTGTGTTTCAATCAATGTGCTTGTTAACTTGTGACTCTTCATTCAGTCCAAATTCTTAAGCTTCGCCCCGCCTTAGGGGGCGTGACCTCAGCTTCAGTGTCATGGAGTTGAGCCATGGAATCCGCATGTGAATGCGTTGGGGTGTGTTGTCGAATTGAGGGGATCGCCACCGTGCCTATATAGGTTATTCACGGACGCCCGAAACATTGGTGCCAAACTAGTGGCCCCACAAATAGGTCCAGTAACCAAAGTGTGGGTTCGGGGACATGGTACGAATCAGATCTGTAACCCAATTCGCCCGCATGTAGCGGCCTCTACTCGGTCTCATTGTAGTTCCATAAATCACAACAATTGAATTCAAAGAGCCTATTGAATTGATCTTGAAAGCACACTAATTACTAGGTGAGTTGCTATTATGAACAAACCAAGACTTCTACAATGGATAAGGCGATCACTTGATTGTTAGTCAATGTTAATAAGGTGCTTAGAAAACCGGTCGTCCATGATTATCTGACTTTAATGTGACAAACGATTAAATTCCGGTCTTGTTTAAGCAATATATACAAGTGTGATTGAATATATATACATGAGACATGAAAAACAAAGGTTAGTAAGGCATAATAATATGTATGTGTCCTCCTCACCTTGTCACTGCAAACAATCAAATTGTTAGAATAAAACTCAAAGGAATCGCCTTTCGATTGAATTGCTAATTGAGACAAACAAACGCGTTAGTATTGACAATAACAATATGTATAATAATGAAAGCCAAAAACCATGGAAACAATGAAAATATTAAGAAAAACCTACATATTTACATGAAACCATTAACAAGTGAGTTTCTACATTGCTTTAATTGAATTAAAACTCATAACAATGGTTAGTCAAATTAAAAGTGACAAAAAGAATTAAAAAAGAGTGAAAGAGAGGTTTTTGGTGAGTAATCTCAGATTTATACCCTTATTTCGCTTGTTGATTCGAAGAGAATCGATGCTTTGAATTGAAATCGAATGTGTTTTGAGTGTTTTGAGAGTGTATAGATGTGTCTCGTGACTTGTGTCAGTGTGAAGTGTATTGAAAGTTGTGTGAAGTGAAGGTGAAATCGTGAGAGAGTGAAGGTCTGAAGTCGTGTCCTGGACTGAGCAAGGCAAGAGTGTATTTATAGGCACGAGGCAAATTTGGAGCAAGGGAACCCTGCGTATATACGCTGGGATGAGCGTATATACGCTCATGGGGAGCGTATATACGCTCATTCCAGCGTATATACGCTTCTCATGTTCCATTGAGTTTTGGCAAAAAACGTATGTATTGTTGAGCGTATATACGCTGGATGTGGAGCGTATATACGCTCCTGGTGAGCGTATATACGCTCAGCATCTGCGTATATACGCTCACTGATTTCGTATATTCTTTCCAAAAACCTCGAAATATTTCGATTTCCTCCGATTTTATTCGTGATTTCCCTTGATTCGACGCACCTAGACACCCTTGCTCTCCAAGCAAGGATTTCTAGAATGTTCTAGAAGGTTCCACGTATTTCCGGAGTATTTTTCTAATTATTCACGTATTTTCTGCGTATTCTGCGTATTCAAACATTGCAAAATTCATAGAAAATCATAGAAAAATCAGAAAAATAATTTAAAAATATTGGCGGATTCAGAAAAATGTGACGCACATGATGGAAAACAAAAAGCACGAGAATCGCCAGTGTAACTCGTTTGAAAACCTTTGAAAACCTTTGAGTTTATCGAGAAAACCGAAAGAAAACATGTTTGCCTTGTAAGTGACCTTTGCTCAATAATTCCGAGTACGACCTCACGTATTTCCAACTTTCGTGAGTTCAAAGCATCTTTTCCGAGTCGAAACAAACGCGAGACGCGGTATATTTCATCACGGATTACTCATTTGGGGAGACACATTTTCAGGTGTCTACACCCACCAACTAAGCCCAGTCCCTTAATCTATGGTTCAAGACATGAAGTTCGATGATCCATTAGGCCCATTTCAAAGTCAATTTCGATCCAATTCAATTTCAAACTCAATTCGATCCCAATCCAAGAATCTTAAATCTGACTTAGATTCGACCTTTTGAACCTTAAACCTAAATTAGGTTCAATTCAATCTTAATTCAAGGACCTTAAATCTGAATTAGGTTCAATTCAACCTTAAATCTGAATTAGGTTCAATTCAATTTCAACCCAAGAGCCTTGAATCTGAATTAGGTTCGCTTCAACTTCAATCTAAGAACCTTAAAACTGAACTAGGTTCGATCATAGACTCAACCCTAGGAACTTGGATTCAAGGCTAGGCCCATTCAATTTCAAGTGGCTCGTAGGTCTAAGAGGTCCTTAATTCTGAAATAGGCCCATCTTTGGTTTGAATCTTTCTCGAGTCTAGCACCTTAAATTAGAATTAGGTCTAGCCCATTCAAGTCCAGTTTCAAAATCAACACTCAAACTTTATCCATTTCAAAACCAGTGTCGAGTCCACTAAGTCGGAGTTTCAGTCACGATCCCCGTGATAGGCCCAAGAGGCAAGAAGTCAAACAAATCCTACCTCCACAAAAGGCCCATGTCTCTTGACCCTCCATCATCCACAAAAAAAGCCTAATCCTATACCTCCTTGGCCCAACTGGAAAAACATCAAACACCACTACCATCAAAGCCTCATGAGTCACCCCAAGGTGCGGATCAATGATCCGTGCGGCCTTCTATAGATTGAGTCATAGAGTCCTAGTCCTAGCTATATGTCCCTTTCAATTCCTGTCCCTTGAGTCTATGTAGTCTCTTCCTATACAATAAGCCGTGTACTTTCAATGACTCATTTGTTTTTGGCAATATTATTTTCTAATTCTATGCAAGTCTCAACACTCATTGGCCACAATTGGTTTAATCTAATACTGATTTAATTATTGAAATTGAACAATGCCCAAGAGAGGCCTTCTTTCACAGCTCCACAAAATGACCCCTCCCTTCCATTCCCTTTGTCACGTCAAATCAAAATCCCTTGCAACCTTTTGAGCCACAAACACTATCATTTAGCCTATCTTTCTTTCATCACCCACATCTACCTAACCCTTTGGACCAAACGGTGCGTAGGAAAAGACACGTGCAAAAGAAAGAAAAGAAAAAAAAAAGGAAGAGTAAAATGGGCAAAAAGAAAAAAAAGCAAAAATCAAAGTTCAATGCCAGTTATACAAAAGTCATCAAAAATGCAAATCCAAAGCTCAAAGCCCAGATCAAATAAAAAGCAAAAGTCTAAAAAGCACACTGCGCACTGTGGGTTCACTTCATGGTCATCAAGCCTTTTTCAACCCTCAAACCACAGCCTCACATTACAACCACAAAAGCCCTCTCACACGAGGCATTGTCCAAATCATCATCAGAACTACGGTGGTCTGATTCCGTAAGGATACGTAGGAAGCCTCTTCTCGAGGTTCGACCGCATTAACATTAAATCGTTTGAGGCCTTTTGAGTGCTTTGACTTGCTAAGAATTTGATAATGGTTTTGCCAGTCTAGAACCTGACATAGACTCATGTTTGAACCAACATCATTAGCCAACCTCGCATCTAGCCACATCTTTGACCCTTAGCCACAAATTTGACCCTTTTTATTTCTCGAACCATAGCCTATTCTTTGGTCACCTTCAAGGACTCATTGACTCAATCCCAAAGAAGTAAAGCCACCTGACCTTTGGGTTAGTACATCTTGTTGGGGAACTCATCCATACAATCTATCCACCTTCCCTATGTTGACTCTAAGCCGTAAACCACGTTGTCTCAAAGTCTCGCTGGGGGGCTCGTTGTCATCATGGCTCCTTAATTTCCAGTTGGGGGCTTCTTGTCTCCTAAGGCCCTATTACGTGTTCAAGTCTTTGCTATCAAGTGGAAATCCTGAAAAATCACTTTTGGACCCTGTCTCTTTCCAATCAAAGTCACTGTCTCGCCAATGTTAAGTCAAGTCACGTCCAAATGTCACCTTTCTCTAAGTCACTCTTCAAATGACACTCTTCAATTGGCACTTGGTACTAGGATTAGACTCTAGTATCGTCCTTTCATGTCTAGAACCAGACCTAGACAAGACTCTTTCAAATTCAAAGGCTCATTCAAATCATGTCTAGAACCAGACCTAGACTGACTCTTTCAAATTCAAAGACTCTCTCAAATCATGTCTAGAACCAGACCTAGACAAGACTCCTTCAATGACTCTCTCAAATCCATGTCTAGAACCAGACCTAGACAAGACTCCTTCAAAGACTCTCTCAAATCATGTCTAGAACCAGACCTAGACAAGACTCCTTCAATGACTCTCTCAAACCATGTCTAAAACCAGACCTAGACAAGACTCTTTCAAATTCAAAGACTCTCTCAAATCATGTCTAGAACCAGACCTAGACAAGACTCCTTCAATGACTCTCTCAGAATCATGTCTAGAATCAGACCTAGACAAGACTCTTTCAAATTCAATGACTCTTTCAAACTATGTCTAGAACCAGACCTAGACAAGGCCCTTCCAAATTCAAAGACTCTTTCAAAATCAATGGCTCTTGCCCCTTTTCAATCTCAAGGTCACAAGTTACAAGTCAACATTGCATGCAAATTTCGCTAGACATAAAAACAGACCTATGTCGTCACCAAGGTAGTCCTTAATCCTGAATTAGGGCTATCATTTTCAAGTCAATGCTCATTTCTTCGGAAAGCATGGGACGCGCCTGCATTTCTCCCAGTCAGCCGAACGGGGAAATGACCGCTCAAGGACTCAGACACATACAAGCACATCAAACCGCATGGGACACGGCTACAGGTAAAACTAACCTTTGTTTTGCAGGTACCGGCGAAAAAGGGGAACTCAGGGTCGCAGAACGTCTTGAGTTGCTCTCCGTCCCGAATCGAATACTTTGACTTTCGTCTTACGAGACTATCGTCTCTCCAGACTCAGTCAAAGTGGGGGCTTCTGTAGACACCTGAAAATGTGTCTCCCCAAATGAGTAATCCGTGATGAAACATACCGCGTCTCGCGATTGTTTCGACTCAGAAAAGATGCTTTGAAATACGTGAGGTCATACTCGGAACTATTGAGCAAAGGTCAAAGACAAGGCAAACATATTTCCTTTCGGTTTTCTCGATAAACTCAAAGGTTTTCAAACAAGTTACGCTGGCGATTCTCATGCTTTTTGTTTTCCATCATGTTCGTCACATTTTTCTGAATCCGCCAGTATTTTTAAATTATTTTTCTGATTTTTCTATGATTTTCTATGAATTTTGCAATGCTTAAATACGCAGAATACGCAGAAAATACGTGAATAATTAGAAAATACTCCGGAAATACGTGGAACCTTCTAGAACATTCTAGAAATCCTTGCTTGGAGAGCAAGGGTGTCTAGGTGCGTCGAATCAAGGGAAATCACGAATAAAATCGGAGGAAATCAAAATATATCGAGGTTTTTGGAAAATATATACTCAACCATTGAGCGTATATACGCTGAAATGGAGCGTATATACGCTGATCAGGAGCGTATATACGCTCCATAGCAGCGTATATACGCAGCTTCAAGCCATGCGAAATTGCCAAAATCTTATGGAAAGTGAGCAGCGTATATACGCTACAGATGAGCGTATATACGCAGGAAAGCAGCGTATATACGCTCCTCTGTAGCGTATATACGCAGGGTTTCCTTGCCTCGTTTTTGCCTCGTGCCTATAAATACCCCCTTGCCTTGCTTAGTCCGGGACACGACTTAAAAACACGATTTTCACACACGACTTTCAACACGGTTTTCAAGACACTTCACACGCACACTTCCCGAGGCACTTTGTCGACTCTCTCTCACACACTCTCAAAAACACTCAAAACACATTCGTTTCTAATTCAAAGCATCGATTCTCTTTCGATTCAACAAGCGAAATAAGGGTATAAATCTGAGATTACTCACCAAAAACATATTTTTCACTCTTTTTTTCAATTCCTTTTGTCTCTTTTAATTTGATTAACCATTGTTATGAGTTTTAATTCAATTAAAACAATGTAGAAACTCACTTTTTAATCGTTTCATGTAAATATGTAGGATTTTCTTAATGTTTTCAATGTTTCCATGGTTTTTGGTTTTCATTCTTTGCATTAACACCTATTATTATTGTCATCATCTTGTCACAATTCATTATTATACATATTGTTATTGTCAATACTAACGCGTTTGTTTGTCTCAATTAGCAATTCAATCGAAGGGCGATTCCTTTGAGTTTTATTCTAACAATTTGATTGTTTGCAGTGACAAGGTGAGGAGGACACACATACATATTATCATGCTTACTAACCTTTGTTTTCATGTCTTGTATATATATCTTCTATCACACTTGTATATATTGCTTAAACAAGACCGGAATTTAATCGCTTGTCACATTAAAGTCAGATAATCATGGACGACCGGTTTATAGGCACCTTATTAATATTGACTAACAATCAAGTGATCGCCTTGTCCATTATAGAAGTCATTGTTTGTACATAATAGCAACCCACCTAATAATATTAGATTAGTGCGCTTTCAAGATCAATTCAATAGGCTCTTTGAATTCAATTGTTATGATTTATGGAACTACAATGAGACCGAGTAGAGGCCGCTACATGCGGGCGAATTGGGTTACAGATCTGATTCGTACCATGTCCCCGAACCCACACTTTGGTTACTGGACCTACTTGTGGGGCCACTAGTTTGGCACCAATGTTTCGGGCGTCCGTGAATAACCTATATAGGCACGGTGGCGATCCCCTCAATTCGACAACACACCCCAACGCATTCACATGCGGATTCCATGGCTCAACTCCATGACACTGAAGCTGAGGTCACGCCCCTCCTAAGGCGGGGCGCAGCCCTACACCTGGTGTCCTCTTTCATTTAGGATACCAATACGATGTCTTACTTTATATACAAGCATCCGAATTCCAAAAGGTAACAAGTGTTGATCTTCAAAGTCCTTTCTAGTTTGTATAGACTATGCCTACCTACACGCAAAAGGTCATTATTAATGAGCAAGTAATTCATGTAAAATTCCTGGAAAACAGTTCAAAGATAGATTGAGACGGTAGATTCACATCAGGAAACACAAAGTTCTCTTTAAGGTAATGCTGGTTGAATCCAGTTTACAAGATGGAATTTAGTAGGCGCTTGATTTGAGGTGTTGAAGTTTCCTTTTTTTTTTGCTGAGTTGCTCAGCTTGTGTATACTTCTAAGTTTCCCTTTGATTATTAAAGAATGAAAGCGAAGGCTTTTCTTTTCATATGATATTCGGGTAAGCTTGATTATTCCCAGAGGAAGTTAAGTATGAAGTAAATGGATTGTGACTTCTTTTGTTGAATCTTTAGTTACAAACCCACCTTGATATTGCTGCCTTTTTTAGGATTGATGTGTCCTTTGCCCTTGATGCCCACTCCTTTTTTATCCATTTATGTTGCTATATTTGATTGTCGATGCTCCCGTTGACCTTGCTGTGCACATCTTTTAAACATTAGATATTGTTTTTGTAAGTGCAATAGTTATTTTTTGTATTTGGCAGCTGTTCTATTTGGATAGACTCAAACAACCACCGGTGAATTGGGGTGTCTTCCCTCGGATCAATGCTTGGTGCAAGGAGGAAATTAGCAAGGTTCAAAACTTGGATGAGCTCAAGACCGGCGATTATGGGAAGTTTGGGGTGGGTAATTGGTGTTGCATACAATTTGTTAGAATTTATTTCATATGTTTTGTTGTTAGTAATTGGTATTGCGTACATTATGGGATGTTGTTCCTGACTTTTACAAATGTTCTCTTCATAGTGTGTTGATGTGGCTTATAAGAAGAGGCATCCGATGGAAGCTTGAGATGCAATGCCAAGTAACGATCATGATGTCTCGCAAGAGGATTGTGGTGTGGTTAGAAAAAGGCGTCATGGTTTAGAGACTCGTTACAAATCTCCTAATTGTGAGAGAGGTGATGTTGCTTAGACCTCGTTGCTTAGGCCTTATTGCTTAGACTTCATTTTTTTAATTTTCTGATTTCTTCGGTTTAATGTTTTTCGAATCTAGCCTCACCTACTATGCTGCCTGAGAATGTGAACGAGCAAGTATCTTCATCACATGCTGAGGATGGTCCAGCGAGGAGAGTTGTGGATGATGTTGTCAGCGATGTCTTAGGTAGGGATGAAGGTGGGACCCCTCATTTTGGTAGTGTTTCAGAACCTTATAACTGGCGTCTTTCGAAGGGTGCTGTAAAACTTTGTTGCACACAGAGATACAACTGAGTTAGCAAATCACTCTCCTAATATCCTATTTCCGTCTTCACCTGCACAAGTTCAATTTTCACCCAATTCTCTTGAGACCATTGTAGAATGTCAAGATAATATTCCGTCTCCAAGCTATGGTGTTGATCATGTTGATTTGGGTGGCGTCTCGYGCACTCGCAAGCAGAGGATAACAAAATCATGTTCAGTTATTGATAGTACTTTTGTGAAAGAGTCTCTATCCAGAGGTAACGCCTGGTACAAGTCGAAGGTAGTGAAGTTGCTTGTTTTGGGAGTTCAGTTAACCGGATATGTATTTCACCCTAGTATTTTTGTTCCACCAGCTGCAATTTACACTATAACATTGCTTAATTATTTTTTCACTATTCCTTTTTATGGCAGATATACCCTTCATTCCTTTTTACACTATAACTGCAGTTTACATTGAGATGTTTGGCTTTCAATATGTACGGGTTGCTACTCTTCTATACCAGAGGTTGTGGGATAATTCTTTAATTGGCCATACCCGACGAATCATGCTTGATCTAGATTTTGCGGTAAAATTCCCTTATTGCTGCATAATTCCCGTTTTTGTTGGTTACATGTTGGTTACCTCTAAGTACAATCTGAAATTGGAAAATTAGGTTGATGTGCTGAATACCTGTGCTGGCACCATCGATGATGAAGCCAAGTTGCTTGCATACTCGATAAGATTTGTTGGCGTTCCTCTTAAGAAGCTAAATCTGGTTCGTAGTTACTTACGTAGCACTTCTTCCTAGATTTAAATTTATCCCATTGTTATATGTTGATGTTGTTTATATATGACTTCCTTTTTTTTTTCTTGACATGGGGTCAGATCTTTATCCCCGTTTTCAATGGGTATCACTGGTGGTGTGCCACTTTCTCGATATCAAATGGACTCTATAGACCCAGTCATGCCATAGATAATCACCATGAAGAGCTCATCAAGTTGGTAAGAGGTTTTTGTCACATTTATAAGTGTAATGTTTCCTTATTTCGTTTTTTTGTTGCTGTAAAATGTCACTGTCATAGTTGCTCACATTTAGTTTTTCCAAAAAAGTGTTGTTGATCAGCTTATTAAGTCCACTAACCCGTCTTGGGTTAGTGGTCATTGCCTCTCCTTCAGGAAGTATCTTGTGCGCGTCTCCCGTTCTGGCGAGCTGTGAGTATTTTGCTATTTATAATTTGAATTTTAAATTCTCAAACCGTGCCGAGATGCTGTGCTATTTATACTTTGCCATTTATACCATGGGCCTATGCTATGCTTAACTTGTAGGATCAGTAGTGGTGTCGAGATGCTAGTTGGTGTGAAGCAAACGGCTCGTCGATTGTCCTATGACTTGGATGTGGTATGTTTCAATTGTTGTCATATGGTGCAATGTAAACAGAAGGTTTAAGCTGGTTATGGTAATCCTTCTCCATTTATATTTGCTAGGGTTGTCCTATTAAGAAGAGGGATAAGTTGGTGTGCGAAGACTTGATGTCAAAGGACAACGAGCTTATGAAGGATGTGGTAGCTCTTTTGAAAGAGCACGAAATTTGAGTACGCAGACTATATGTTTCATGCACATTGTTATGGCTTACTTAATTATTGTTAACTCCCTGATGGCTTTGTTATGTAACTTATTGATGCACATTTTAGGTAATGTCATTATATTAGGTAATGTCATTATAACAACAGTCTTATATTCCATGACAAATTAGCGGTTACAATGTCACTAAGTAGGACTCATTAATTCATTGAATCAAGTAGGACATTAATTCATTGAAAACCAAACACTAAAGTAAGTAGGGGACTCATTAATTAATTGAACCAAATACTAGTACACAAAATAGAACCGGTTGTTGAAGATTGTAGACTAAAGTAGTACACATACACTAAATGAGTACACAAAATAGAACCTATTGTTGAAGATTGTTTACTACATGAGGCTTAAGTAATCGATTGTTTGCGGGTACTCTTCTCCTTCCATGACACTGTCATCGTTAGTAGAAGCATTCATTGAGGGGGTACGTGTCATCGCATCGGGGAACTCTAAAACCTCATTATATATTCTTCTTTATGACCTTAGCAACGTTTCTGCACGTTATGTTCAAATAGGTCGACTTTTCTCTTGGCATGAAAGTAGATCTTGAGAAGCAGAATGCAGCTATCTTCTACATTAAAACATAGAGAATTATCTTCTAATGTTAGATTAAATTGAATAATCTAACTTCACAGTAGATATGAGGGGACTCAAAATGATCAAAACATTGGAACAAATTAGATGAAATGATATCAGCATGTTAGACATCTTTAATATTAATAACTAGTGATGGCAACGGATCGGATCTGGACCGGATCCTTTTGGATCCAAATCCGTTTTTGAGAGAAGGATCCAGATCCGATCCGTATACATCAGATATTTTTTTCTTAGGATCCATATCCATATCTATATCCATAACCGACGGATCTTACGGATACGAATCTAAAACGGGTCCTACGAATAATTGCATAATTTCGCCTATTTGAAGTTGTCAAAGCAACATTTAATAAATACAAGCCTTCCATACATTTTTTTGGTCAATACTTAGAAAATAAACAAAGTACATACTACAAGTCCATAAAGTTCAACAATTACAAGTAAAAATATAACAAAGTACACACTACAAGTCCACAAAGGAAACAAAAATAAATGTATTATTAAAAAACGAGTAAATGGATCCGGATCCAGATCTTATTATTATACTCGGACCCATATCGGTTTTTCTAGGTGGGATACGTATTCGACCCGGATCCGTAGGGTTCAAAAATTTAGGATGATCCATATCCGTAAAAACGGATACGGATTCGCAGATCCGGGGCGGGTCCAAGATCCATTGCCAACTCTATTAATAACTATCAGAATGTGATGTTCAATAAAGTTTTTTAGTAAAACCTATATTCAAAGCAAGAAATATAGGTTGAACCCAAAGTAGGAGTATACTAAACGAAGGTTAGTGATATATAGTCTGTCTCTTATACACATCTAGATGTGTATAAGAGACAGCTCTATTAATAACTATCAGAATGTGATGTTCAATAAAGTTTTTTAGTAAAACCTATATTCAAAGCAAGAAATATAGGTTGAACCCAAAGTAGGAGTATACTAAACGAAGGTTAGTGATATATAGTTGCTTCGTATATTAAACTCTAAAATGGGTAATAATTTAGTATCAAGGAATTGGAGACAACTATGTTACTTTTTCTTGCCTTTTGGATTAAAGGGATGATTTAAAAAATTAAGAAATGTATGTCATAATAATGTAGATGAAATGATGTATGTCATAATAATCCTTTTAGACATGAAAAGGTAGTATTGCTAAGAAGAAAAAGGGTCTATTTAAATTAACTTATTTTCAGTTTCGTTTATTTTAGTTTAATGATGTCACATTTACCATCAATAAAATTTACCATCAATAAAAGGAAAATTTACCTTGAATAAAAGGATTAATTGGACTACTTAAACAGAGGAGAATTATCCTCTAATGTCAGAATAATCTGACTAATGTTACTACGTAATCAGATAAGATTTTAAATCAGTAAGATTTTGGCACTCACCTTCTTTAGTACTAAAACATTTCCTTCAGTACAAGCATCATTCCCTATTAGACCCATTGGTTTGCTATGGATTGTAGCACATAAGCTTCCACTAGTGTCTTTAAGGATTACTTTGTAGTCACCGAGTCGGTTAGGAATGGATTTATTGATGTATGCAACAACTCTTTCTACCCTTGTGAAAGTCCTTGTTTCTATTTCCCTTAAAGGGGTTGCTATAGACAGTCCTTCAAGAATGACCATGAGCATGAGCATGGTCTATGTCCAAGCTATTGATTTCTCAAATAAGTTGTTGTTATTGAGTATTGCAAGGCTTTTTTAAAAAAGGACTTACCTTCCGTGCCGATGTGTCTCAAAGTGTAACACCAAGGATCATGTCCGAATTCCTCCCCTGTCTCTTGATCGAACCGTTTTATAAATTCTTTTGTGTCCACTTGGGTGCACATGGGCTTCTTTCCTTTTGGATCATCCAAAAGTGATCTGTTGTGACAATGCATCGCTGCCTGGTATGCGCCAGCGGGCCTTGGAATGCGATGATGTGGCTTGTCCTTGTTAGGTAAGGCGTGGGGTAGATAGTACATTATCTGAGAGACTAGACTGTGATGAGGAGCTGTCTGCGGTTGGGTGGTGATCCTAGGTTCTCCGAGGCGTAGTGGTTGTTACCTTCAACAATCATTGGCCTCTTACCCTTAGGATCTGCTTGTACCTTGCTTGTAACTGGTGGAGTGGACTGCCTAGGCGGCAGAAAAAGAGATCTCCTTAGAGATTGGAACGCAGTGGAGACCATGTTCTGCCGATGTAGGCTGCAGTTAGTGCTTAACCTCCTTGCTGTAGCTGGTGGGGGGATGAAAAGGTGTCTTCTTCATCACTGAGGGAAACATGTTTCTCATGTTGGTTTTCCACCATTGTTTCGGTGGTACACTTTAATTTTCTGGTAAATATTTGTAGTTAGAATGGTACTTAAATATGTGTTTGGTCAAATGGGCCAGGCTAATTTATGACTGACTATATACATGTTGGCCAAGTAAATGTATTAAAAGGCTTTTATAAGTGAGTATATTGTAATAAATTTACTGTAAATATTTTATTTACTAATAAAAGACCCAATTTATATTTTATTGCATGACAACTCTTTGCCACTTGCCAATTCATTGCTAATACATTGCTAATCATACACAAGTCGTTTAAGAACACAAATTTGCCAAAAAAATTTAGGATGGCGTTAAACATAGATGCAAAACATTCATGAAGATTTGGAATTGTTGCATTATACTACAATACACTTATATTAGTTAAACAATATGTTAAAATCATTTGAGGATCCCTTAAAAAACTGGGCATGTTTAGACAAAGAGATGACGACAACACCTCCTGTGAGCCCTTCAGTTCTTGAAACCGCTACTGATCCATAAGGCTTTAGTTGTAAAACAACCTTGATTAAGAATTCAAACATTCGACTTTCAGTTAGTATAAGGACATTTGCTCCAACATGCTCGGCAATGTAGACATAAGCGTCGTAGAACCCATTCATTCCAACTCCCCGACAATTCCACACTATAATTCTCAAACTGCTCGATTCCTATGTACCCTTGAGCCTTTTTGTTGGTGGACCACCGTCCATTTCCAACTCTTTGCAATTGAAGGTCAATGATGTCCTGCGCGTATCACGCTAGTCTTGAGTCAACCACCATGTACAAGTCGAAATTGCAACCGAGTTGATCTTAATTGGGTCCACATTAAGGACCTTCAAGCTGCTTCAGAAACCATTCAATTCAATATGATGAATTTCTGGACCCAAGTCACATATCTGCCCATTCAAAGGAATAGTAGTCGAAGTAATTTGAAGTAGGCTTGCGATTATGTGGATTAGGGTCAATGGACTGTTGGTGCGCCGAATTCTGTTCTAGTAAGTTATCTTTAGTGGAAGGGGCATGAGTGCTAAATCTGATAGATCAGGCAAGTTGGCAAGCTTCATCTTGCATCCTTTTGTAATCTTGATGACACTTGTAAACTTGTGAATAATTTTGTGAGGACTACAGAAGTACAGAGCACTTTCTTCATTTGCGAAACGTTTAACTCGCTTATTGTGAAGATATTCGAAGAGGTGTCTTGTTGAATTGCAAGAGCATACATGGTGTGGTGGTACTTTTTAGGCCTAATGGGGAATTGGTGGTAGTTTGGTTTGATGGTGGAAGATATTTGGATTTCTCGAGTCAACACCATTTTATCTGGTGGTATATGATAGTTGCTTCTCTGAACTTTGATTTCTTTTATGTGATGAATTTCTTCATTCATTTCTCCCCTTGGAATATGTTGTGTGTTACAATAGAGAGTAATGGTTGGTTTTATATTACATAGTTTTGGCGGCAATGTAAATTTGTTTTAGATTTTAATTTCAAAAAAGCATCCTATTCATGAAATATGTCTCTCTTAAGTTCTGACTCCAAAAAATTTCAACAATTTCCCGGTTAAATGTTGGAAGCAATATGAAAATACAAAAATTAAAAAGAAGGCGGGAAGATGATTATGATGACTTGTAAATTTGGCAAATAAATAGCAAATAATAAAATAAAAGCAATTTTAATAATGTAGCCCATCCACAAAATGAAAAAAAAGTTGTCTGACAATTAGCAGAGGCCTAAATGAATAGCCCATCTTTAATTGGCCCAAAAACAGTACGGCCCAAATAAACTTATTGGCCAACAATTAAGATGGCTAAATTACGTAATTCATATTAACTTTACTGCTAAACAACATTAGTAAAATGATCCCTAACCTCCTCACCGTAGAAGTATGTATAGTATTGTGACGGCCAAGGTGATAAGAAGAATTTGGACGCGCAGTTTAGCCTTATGAAGTGAGATTTGCGATTGGCGCAACGAGTTCTTCAGTTCCTTTTTCTTGTCTTTCCATCTCTTCTTATCTGCTAGGCATGAGTCACATGTTACTCTCTCTTCAACTCGTATGATTTCCTCCGTCGTCCTTAAAAGGTCGGAAAGCCATATGAAAAATCTGCATCGATCCTTAGACTGAAAATGGAGTCAATCATAAATTTATAGCACATAAATCATAAATTGGTAAAATTGTGTTTTGGATTCGTATCGGATACAATGGGAAACCAAAGAACTTTTTCCCATAACTCCATTCCTTGGTTGAAGTCTTGATTTCAGAGGGAAGGCCAC
Source organism: Bassia scoparia (assembly GCA_008642245.1). NCBI lineage: Eukaryota > Viridiplantae > Streptophyta > Magnoliopsida > Caryophyllales > Amaranthaceae > Bassia > Bassia scoparia. The sequence goes on along the minus strand of SNQN01000401.1, from coordinate 40,205 downwards.
ATTTGTAGATTATGTTACCATGCTTGCCTCTCTTGATTTTTTGAATTTTGCTTGAGTTTCTGTATGCATTAGAAGATGTTGACATCCTTAATCCCAAAGTTGTGATGTAAATGATGTTTCTGTTCAAGTTTTGTTATGTTAATGGTGGTTAGGTTAATTTGAATTTTTGCAGTTGTGGACCAAAGTTGAACACGTATGCGGCGAAATTTGGTTAACATCACAACTAACCTTTTCCCAACAAACCCACGTGCTAATGTTTATATTCCCGAATTTTGACTATAATTGGACTATAATTAAAAACCTTAAGACTTAATTATTTTTGACACTGACTAACATCCTTTGAGCCCAAACAACATTTATTTTGGGCCATGACCTCAACAACTTCGACTAAAATTAAAAACACCAAGACTTAATTATAGCTAACACTGACTAACATCCCAATCCTAAAACGACATTTAGCTTCACTTAAATTGGCTCGTTGCCTAACATATTTTGACTATTCAGACATAATTCTTTTATTCATTGAGTAAAATAAAAAATCGGAAGATTAATTAATATGACTTACTGACTAAAAACAAAAACAGAAGGACTTCATTTGTGCACTGCTTAATTTGTATTACTAATAATCTTAAACAAATGACTTATGTGTTGATTCATTAATGTTTGTTTATTTGACTTAGGTGTTTAGAATCTTAAACGGTTATATGACCTAATTAACTTCTGTAGAATAACTGAGTTTTGTGTGGATTCGTTTACGCTTATATGACTCAGGAGGTGAAATGTCTTAAACATTTATAAAATTTGTTGTAAAAACTGACTTATGTGTTGATTCGTTAATGCATAAGAGACTCAGTACGTGTTTAATCATAAATGGTTATATGACCTAATTTAACTTATGTAGAATAAACGCTCATATGACTTAGGTGTTTAATCATAAACGGTCATATGACTTAGGTGTTGAATCGTAAACGTTCATATAAACGTTAATTAATCATCTTAAAACTTTAAAAAAACATAGGTGTTGATTCATTATCTATTATGTCACTTATGTTTTGATTCATAAACATTTATATAACTTAGGAATCCTATCATAGACAGTCATATGACTTATGTGTTGTTTCATTAATGCTTATATGACTCAGCTGGTTACTCACAAACGTTTATATTACCTAATTTCACTTCCGTAGAATAATTCACTTTTATGTTGATTAATTATCGTTTATATGACTTAGATGTTGAATCATAAACGTTTACATAACTTAATTGTTGAAACATAGACATTCATATGACTTATGTGTTGTTTCATTAACACTTATATGACTCAGCTGATGAATCACAATCGTTTGTATGACCTAATTTCACTTCCGTAGAATAATTGACTTTTGTGTTGATTAATTATCGTTTATATGACTTAGGTGTTGAATCATAAACATTTATATAACTCAAGTGTTGAATCATAGACGTTCATATGACTTATGTGTTGTTTCATTAACGCTTATACGACTCAGCTGATGAATCAATCACGTTAGTATGACCTAATTTCACTTCTGTAGAATAATTGACTTATATGTTGATTAATTATCCTTTATATGACTTAGGTGTCGAATCATAGATATTTATAACTTAGGTGTTGAATCATAGACGTTCATATGACTTATGTGTTGTTTCATTAACGCTTATATGATTCATCTGATGAATCACTTGTACGTAGATATAGTATTCCTTTTTATGTTCATCTTTAGTTTAAATCTTACCCAGTGACCGAGGATGATTAGACAGATAAACGTGAATTGATCGAAGATTATTATTTTATCTTCCTTTATGTAAATGCTTTCCCAATAACGAATTTACTACTCCTTAGGCTCTTCAACATAACTAAATTAATTTAAATTATCTTCAGTAATTTAAGTTTAAACTATTAGCAGTTAAATTCTTTTATAGTTTATAGTAAAACGTAGACTTCTTTATTATATACATAGACATCCCTATTATATACATATACTGGATCATTATTTACGTGGACAAATGTCAATTATATTAGTTACACTGTAATTTATGTTGACGTTGTGACTTATGTAAAGGCATACGTTGACAATGTGACTTAATCTATGCTCCATATATTTATTTAAGTGATAGCTAAACCAAATTCAATTCAATCCAAAGTAATTCAGGGCGTCTTATTTTGCATAARACCATTTTTAAATCCATAAATTTAAAAAAATAGAACTTTGTCATTTAGCAAATTTTAAATTTTGATTGAGTGACTGGCGAGAATTTTGGTTATCCAACTAAGTTGAAAAGCTTAAATGAATTTAAACATCCCAGAATTAAAGTCAAGAGAATAAGGGTCGGCTTCAATAATTCCATTATATACATATACTGGATGAGGATTAAAACCTATAATATGCCTTTAGTTAAGTCACATTGTTACAACATATARTARAGTGTAAGATAAAAAAARATTTTAAAAAGTTAAGGTTGGTATTTTTAAAATAATATTTTAATCATTTAAGGTACGCAACAATTCGTACAAGTGACTAACGCTGAAAAATATATGTAGGAAATACATTGTCCACCAATAATATACTATAGTCTGTGTTCAGGATATGTTAGACTGCGTTTAATAAAATATAGTCAAATTATATTTGGTAGAAAAAGGCCGAAGTGCGCATGTTTAGATGCTGCAAGTCAGGGGGAATCCAAATTYGAATCTCTGAAACAAAAGCCTCTTAGTCAAAGTGAATTCTCCTTTGATTTAAAAAAGGTTCCTTTACATTTTACATAATCCTCCATATTCCACCAACTTCATTTCATCACAATTTAACTTCTCAAATCATCATGGCCACCAACAACCCTGCGCAATGTCCTCAACATTACCACTATGCTTCAACAACACCCTGTCTAATCCGGTCATGGGAAGCGACATTAACCGAAAAAAGAGAGACAAATTTCAACGATGAGGGAGAGCTAGATTTTAYTGATTTCGTGTACATGAAACCAACCGAAGATGGAGGTAGAACGCAAGTTATAYACGAGGATCTTCAAAACATTTTCTATTGTCCATGGGCGGCTAGGCCACCTCTTCTGAGAGACATTATCATGATCGYAAGGTATTGAACTATGACTCCAACTRACATTCCAAATTTGTTTGACTTATACGGAAAGTTGAACCTTAGGTACACCTTTCATATGATTAAAAACAATAGTCAAACCTACGTTGGAATGACTAAGCTAATCCCACAATGGCTTAAAAGAGAAGTCAATAGACGACCAAACATACAATTTAGTGYTCTAATTTATCTCATTGAAATAATCCCTATTAGGATTGTCATGCCTTCTTACATTGACTCACTTTACGTGTTTCATGTCAACCATGCCATACCTCAACTCGACTTCATGGTGTTAATGTTGTACGACAAGAATCAAGATGATCCTAATAGTAGGATAAATGATCCCACAAGTAGGTGTCACACTTTGACAATTGCCCCTGATTTMAGTAATGTGCAGTCGTAATTTGGAATGCAAAGGATATAGCTAGGCCTTCCTTCCGTGCAAATWACATTAAGCGTATCAATGAGATACACAACCCCATTATTCTTGTTATCACTAAAGCTAGGATTACTAGGTCTYGTTTCACCATGTTGTTAGAATATCTTGATGCTAAACATTCAGTGGGATATTAATGACAATATCAAAGGTCTTACTGGCGAGGTCATTGCACTATGGAGTAATGAAAGGGTGATTGGTAATACATTTGTTGGGGAAGAAGATATGGAAGGCAAGATAAATTTTTTGGTTACACTAAAGGTAATTCTAAACTAATATCCACTTGTACCTTATGAAATACATTATTGTAAAATTTAATTGCTACTCATATTGTGTTTTACTCCAACGCTCAGGCTCAGCATGCGYAGCAGTGAGAGGTGCCYAAGTTACAATGTTCYTTTCAAGGATGTGGTCYTCYTTGCTGAAGATTTCAKTTTAAGTCATTTATAAAAATTTAATTTTAGTGAATTTGTAGAATCAAAATTCCTCGTTTGTGTTATTAGTTATTAGTCTCAAATCTACTTGTTACTAGTTGTAGCACTTTCATGTTGTTGATATGAATCCTATCTATCTATGTTTTTCAATAAACATATACATGTCTTGTACGTGTTCGCAAATCAGTTCGAGTTTATATTCCTTTAGATACTATAGAGTTACTATTTTAAAGTGAAGTCAACAAAAACCTTAAAGGAGACTACAACAATAAAATTTTTACCTCTACATAGTGATATCTTACGGGAGACTGCATAAAACATAGACAAACTTTTTTAAACTGTTGAACAGATAATTTATCCTCTGACTAACTTTTTTATTTCACTGATGACTTACAAAGTTCAAATTAAAAACTTCGGAAGAAAGGGGTATACCATTTTATTCAGAACAACAACCAAGTACATATACTAATTACTAACAATTCTCAATGTTAAAAGGAGTTGGTATCTAACTATCTAAGTATTGTCACGTAACAAACTCACATAGTAATGCATCTTCTTCATCATATCTGCATCTTCTTCATTTAATGAAAARGAAAATAGTAACYCATCATCGTCTAGTGGCCATGTAAGTAGTTGCTCTGTTGTGCAAGCATGGCCGATCAAGCCAAAATGTTCGATCCTAGTTAAAGGTGGCGATGTTGACAATTATGGGTTGGAGTATGTTGTTCCATTTGAAAAAAGATTCYACAAGATTTATGTGGACTACGCTCACGCCATAGGTTGCAAGCCAAGTGAGCTAAGGTTCACTTGGCATGGGTTTTGTGAGTCCCYAATCAACACCGTTTGACCTAGGACTCTGGGGTAGAGAGGTTGTTTTAGRGTACGAGAAGGTACGTCTTCACTTTGTTAATTTTTAACTATATTTTACTTAGTTTTCCATCACTAAAAACTGATTTGATGTAGGATTACAAGACACCAATGCCTCTAAACGAAACACCTATCCATGTTGAACCGCTCGGAAAGAGAACTAAGGTGTTCGTCATACAAGAAATGACAAACAACCCAGTTGTGGAGAGGTTTTACAAAGAAAATTCATGTGAAGTGATGGAATTGTACAAGGAATGGGCAATGACTCGAGGTATTCGCTGGGAAAAGGTAACACTTTACCTCGACAGGYCCTCGCTTAACGAGTTCGCATACACAAGAAGGGCTACGATATACCAAGCAGGAGTTTACGATGGGGCATTGATTTACAAGAGGTGGGACGACGACTAAACCAATCTTAAAAATAGTCATGAAGTAAGCTTAAAAATAGTCATGAGCCAAGTAGTACCTTCTTCGTCTCTTTTAGTCGTTCATCATTGTTAAAATTAGTCATGACCAAAGCTTAAAAAGAGTTATTGTTATAAATTATCATTATGTGTAATGTAAGTTTTAAACCCATGGCCATAAATATGTAAAATATTAATTATTGTAATATAAGTGGCAATATTCCAATGTGTACAATATAAGTTAGGTACTCTTGGTTATTTCAATAATATCCATTGCCTATATTTCATGTTATTTTATTCTCTTCTTTCTGTTGTAATTTTATGTGCTCATTTCTCATCTACATAAAAACACTCACCCACCAAGCACCTAAAATGCTGTGACACTAACAAAAATGCAAACCTCTGAACCACCACCAGGGTGGTGCTTTGTTGAGGCTCCGACAAACAAAGCCTACATGACTACACCACGCATGCTCATGCCTAAAATGAATGTAGACAACTACAACTGCTACTACCATTCTGAATTGTACGGTTGGTCTCAATTGTTTCCTTCTCAAGTTGGCTTATTAGTGCGTGATCCTAATGTAGAGGCTTGTTTCCTTCATAACAGCCAAGTGCTAGGTTTCTACATGCAGCCCAAGGGCACGGTATGACTTAACCTTAAGTCAGGACAGTTATCGAACACCAACGACTTGGTTAGGGATGTACCGGAAGTGTATGTTGTGTTGCTGCATTGGTGGTTGGGAAAGAGGGAGTGTTGGCACACTAAAGTAATGCCTAGATGGGCTAGGATCGTGCTTGATCCTAGAGTCGAGGTCCAACATTCAGGCGAGATACACCTTATGAGATGTGCARAGAGGTATCAGGTGAAACTAGCAACATACACCACTACATACCACTGTATGAGAGTCATAGATAGGATGTCAAGAATTGTAGTTAGAATTAGGATGCTTAATGTGATCAAGCAACACAGCACCTCCAAAAGGTACAAAATGAATGTGCTTAATATAGAGGGTGATCTTGATGATGGTGATGGAGATACCTTTTTGCCTTACAACACRCCTATTATAGTGTGGAATTGTAAGGGAGCTGTGAGGGAGTCMCTTAAGGAAGATTTCAACCAAATAGTCAWCATTCATGGACCGAAATTTGTGATTTTACTTGAAGCCAGATGTTATGGTAACATGTTTAGAATGATACACGAGGAACTTGACTCRGGAATGAGATGGGTTTTATCCGACTGTGAGAGAATCAGTGGAGGAGTAGCTCTATTATGGGATGAAGATGTGTTGTGCATTCAACCTCAGATTTTATAAGGGAGAGGGAATAATGTGAAGTAAAGARATTCATGAAGGTTAAAAGCATTCATTCCACTTATTTCACAGCCACGTTTATATGAGGTTAAATTTATCTATTATGCATCTATGCATCTATTCTATTCATTAATCAACTAAACACCGTTTACTAATTCGTAAACTTATTTTTTTGAATCAGGACAGCCGAAGCGGCAGCCATCAACATCCTGGAGAAGGTTGTTTGCTCCATAGATGAAAGGGGAGAAAAGGAGTTCTAACAGTATAAACAAGTGCAACGAGTGCAAGCACCATCAACTAGTAAAATTACGTATTAGRAGTTTCCACTTCAAAGTCCACATACTATTAATCCTTTAGTTGTTTCTACAATCATTTCATGTCACAACTTATTTCATGTAGCTTCCCTTTTGATCAACGGATGTAGCTTAAGTTATTTTAGTGTACTTTAGTGTCATTATTTTAAGTTTGGTTTATGTAGCTTCCACTTTTAGTTTGGTTTATTAAGAGGTTGTTTTATGTTATTTTAATTTTAGTTAAACTTAATCTTCTAAAGTACAACTGCTATTCCTTAATCTTCAAAAGTTCAATTAATTACGTATCAAATGCAAAGTATATTTATGTCATAAGCGTAGTATATTTTTTGCACATAACCACATATCAAAATCATATCTATTGCACTTAATAACATATCAAATAACATATCAAAACATTAACACTTAATAACATATCAAAATCATATAGTGTTGTCAAGTGCTAAAAATCATAGCATATTTTTAGCACTTTTTAAGGTGCAAAATGCCAACTATTCCTATTTAGGAATTAAACTATTCTATTTAAGAAATAATTATGAAATAATAACAAAATAAACACATTACAAAATTATTAAGAAATAAACAATTAAATTATTAGGCTAAAACTATTCATAAATAATTAGGTGTAAGATGCCACTATTAAATTGTTAAACCTGCAAAATCCCAAGATTATAATGACAATCAAATTTTTTCCTCCAAAAAACCAACTATTACTATTAAGAAATAATTACCAATCCGAGTCAAATTTTAGAAAATCAACTGTCAACACATATACCAAGGAAATACATCAGAAAGGAAAACAATCCGCATCCTGCTGCATGATATAAAGTCGGAAATGGGATTTGGAATGATAAGATCTTTACTAGCTCATGAACACGCAAAAGGTATCTAGGTTAATGCAGAGCAACAAAAAGTAAAAATAGACAACCATTAAAACAAAATAGCCTATAAATTTCGACCACGACTAACTTTAAAACGCAGGACGACTATAAATAATTAATTAACATACAGTTACTGAAACATGGTGTAAATGCGTAGAAGAAAATTCAAACTCCAAGAATACAAAATATTGTATGAACATACCAGTTGAATTGATTAGTGTTGCTAGAATTTATTCCAAAATACATAAGGAGGAATTACATTAATATAAAACAAGATCTTAGTTATATTCATAAAAGAGTATCAGATAATTATGTTCTAAATAATTATATTATATTAATTTCAAAAATATGATCATTTTTTAGATTTATTCTATAGAATACACTCAGACCTTAATTAAGCACTAAATTTCGAGAAGAGTGCCTGAAATGGCATGATACATAGAGTTAAAATTTGGCCTAAACACCTAAACCACCAATTAACAAAATAAATAAATGGTAACATAAACAATCTGCAATAAAACAATACAGATCAAATAACCAAATTTCACAAATTAAAAATGGCGTGTGAAATATTAACTTCATTGAGATCGAACTCAGGTCCAGTGTCATGGTTTACTTCTGGACTCAATCTTCAGACTCAATTGCAATGGGGTCCAATCCATCAGACAACAAACATGTGATATTCAAGGCCTACCTGAATTGTTGGGCCTCTTGAGATTTGGAATAACAATTCCACCAAGGTCCTCAACTCATAGGCCATTCAAATCCACATCAAACCGAATGTGGTTATCGAAGATCAGCAACATTCAAATCTACAGAATGCCTATTGCTAATGGACGTGTAGAACGAAATAAGGCGACCGTGGGAGGATCAACATGGTTGCTTAATTACATTACCACAACCAGGTTGATTAAATTAGGGTAGGGATACGACACCCAAATGCAGAAGAGTAGGAATATTGACACCCAACTACCGCTGTGGAACGAGATAGGGGGTGCTTGTTGATGATTAGTGTTGTAGTTATTCCACTGAAACGCTGCAAAGGGTACTTGTTTGCGCATGTAATTGTCAATCGCTTGCTCAATGTCTACTCCTTCATCAACCTGAACACAAGTATGTCCCAGACAAACATAGAAAACATGACTTACATCACCATACAACAAAAAAATACATTAAAGAAAGTTGAGCACTAATTAAAAAGAATGATTGAAACATAGCTAAAAAAATTAACTACTGTTGAATAAATAGTTTAAAAAAAATAGCTAAAAATCTTTGACTTAGCAAAATAGTTGAAACACTAATTAAAAAAAAACTAGTATATTAAAAAAAATCTTTGAACTAAAGCACGAAAACACAGACAATACATGGAATGGGATCATGTAGGGAGTAATACCTTGCCTTGTTTCCCCTTTCCCTGCCTTTTGCTTTAGATTGTTCTTCATCTTTCGATGGGTTTATACCTCGACTTAGTTGGCCGGTCTAGGCTTCTTTGGGTAGGGAGCTTTTATCAAACTAGATGTGTGCTAGTTCTAGGTTGATGTTCCTTCTTCTTACTAGAATCTCGTTAGCGTTAACTTCAGAGGATAGTAACAAGGAGTACCGACTCGACACTCCTCCTGCACATCAAGAGTGGCTGGTGGTTCAACGGTTTCTTCACCGAATCAGGGCTAACATCTGGTCTGCCCCTTCTTATCTTACTAAGGGAGGGGTAGTGTCCTTCAATTGATTCTTCTTCCAACATCATCATTATTCAACTTGGCAAGGACTCCCTAATGATGCCCAATGTAACTCAATTTTTCATCACTCTCTCCACCTGGTTCGTAATGACTTGAACTCTTTACCTGCAACTCTTCTCTCCTAAACATCATTTTGCTCAACATCATTAAAGTTAACCTTGACCTTCATATACTCCCTTTACCACATCCCTACGCCATCTCGGACTATGAATTTTTATTTAACTTGTCCACTTTGTGGGTTGAAAATACACGAATCAAATGACGGCAACATGATTCCATGGCGTTTAAACATGTTTGCAATCACACCAGCATCGCCCGTCTCAGAGTCATATTTCACAATATATCTCTAGATTTCTGAGTTGGAATGTCCTTACGAGTTTTTCTTGCATCGGAACCAAACAATGTCTACGATAACATGCTCATGCATATGATCAGACCCTGTGTGCGAGCAGATTCACCACATACATTAGCCTAAGGCACTCACCTGAAACTCAAAAAACTTGTTATGGTAAATTTGTTTCTGAACACACGCTCGATAGGAGGAACACTAAAAGTCCGTTCTTAACCGCTATCTGCATCGGCGTTCCTCTGCTCTCACCTAGATTGCATGGAAGCAAGTACTGAGACCCAAACTGATGTAACTGGGTGCCCTACGTACATCGCCGTCAAAAAACTGTTAATACTCTCGGAGCGTTAAGTTGTTTCATACCAGCCAAAAAATATGTTGGTGTACGTAGGGACCCACACTCTCGTTCTTCATACAACCTCGACAAATAATTAACAAAATCTGTTATAGTAACAACTATGTGTAGTAACAATAACAAAATCAGTTTATATTCTAGCAAACAAAATCTGACCAGAGGTCACTCACAGGACTTTGGATTATAACTAATTAATAAGGAAGAAAAACTTATTTAAGAAAGGAACAATGAAAGAGAGGAATTAATAGGACATTATTAGCTAAAATTCATCTCCTAAAGAATCGATCTTTTGTASAATTGCAGGTATTGTCCCTCTCACATAACACATTTACACCCCTCATTTCAATTTCCGTCCCTCATTAGTATCACTTTAGTTTACACCTTTGAACCCCTCATATCAATTTGCATCGCTCATTAGTCTCCCAAAGAATTGTGATTTTTTAAGCCTCTTGCTACATACTCAACTAATTTCATTTGTCCTCTATTAATTAACTACTCTTACAATCCCTTAATGCCCACTATTTTATCATCGGACTGTCTTATGCAATAATTATTGTAGAGTGTACATTGAGTTATTTAATTATTAGTGCTTGAAATATATACATATATATACTTCTCATTATTAGTGCTCAAAATATATACTTCAGATTTGACTTAATGCAAAACACTACAACATTACTGAAATAAATTCACAAAAAGGACTAAATTTGACTGACATAAACAACTAATTGGAATTGGGATGTAGTAGCAATTTTTCAACATAAATTGCTCTAACTAAATATTAATAAAAAAMACACTAAAAGCTAGGAACAATAAGGCAACATATACTTTTATTGCCCTTTGATTGTCTAATAGGAGCAACAACCTCGGCAAGTAAACCCAAGTTTGATCAACACTTTTTGAAGTTGATTTAAAAGCAAGAAAAGTAATACATATAACTAACATTAGAATTAAAAACATTAGAATAAAAAAATTTATAGAAACCCACAARGAGATACTAACTGAATTAGTACATATAACTAATTATAGGATCTAACTATTTAACAATTCATTCAGTTAGCACATATAACTAGTTACAGTGACCTCATTCAGTTAGTACATATAATTAGTACATGTAATTAAAAAAAAGATATAAAATGAAAGATCATGAAAAACAAACAAATAAAAGACATATTAAATAAATTTAACCTACCGGTTAGCCAATCATTCTCCTCTAGTTTGTATTGCTTAATGACGCCACACCATTCACGCTCAAATTCCTGCGGAGTAAGGCTGTCATATATGGCTACGTGCAATTTCACTTTGAATTTCTTTGTACTTATCATACGACCTAAGGTACTTCTTGAATTTCTACAATATATGCCATAGGCATCCATATGGTGTGTCTCGTGGATAACATTTAGTCCCAAAGCCTTTCGACATAGCAAGCACATTGGTCAGTCAAAATTGCTCCAAGCGCATACACCCATCCATGCAAGATAGCCAAGTACTAAAAAGCCACTCACATGTATCTCGTATCCATGGGAACATATGGGCACATCCAAACATGTGGTCTGACCATGTGATTCACCCCGACAAATTGGCTAAAGGCAACTTTAATAGGTTGGTAATGTAAGTGGATGAAACAGAAACAACACACATCGGAAAACTCAAATCGCAGCCCGACTTCTTACATAACCACATGATTCCCTCAATCTATTAAACGTCATAACGTCGACATGATAGAATTTTTTTATTCAACTCATGCATCTTCTAAAATAATTTACAGTGTTGCAGCATCACCTCCTCATATCAGCTTAATTTTCTTTCCTTTGCTCCTTATTCTTCAAATCACGTTCTGTAAACGCAACTTTGCCTACGCGTCTTTCTCAGCCACCACAAACCTATAAATATTGCAAGTCTTAGACCGAGCATCCTAAAAACTCAACCTCCATCATATTGGAGTAATTCCTCTTTCCTATCCTTACTAACTATACTAGCTTAGAAGGTTTAGGGGAATGACTCTGTGTTCTAATATAGACCGTCCTCACTCCATTGCCTCAGAAAACTTTCCAACATAAAGCATACTGGACATAAACACTATCTAGACTTCCTAACAATAACCGTACACTGCTTTCCCCAACAGATTTAGCTTACAGCCTCTTACCATTGACCTTTCTGCTACTATTCTTCTACCGGATCTGTTAATTGCAAGGTAAGGCTTACTCCGTTCATGCCTCGTATACTCGCATTTACTCTCCTAAATGTTGAGGCAGGCTATAACAACACAAATCCCTTCGTCTAGCATAGCTAAGAGAAATAGCTCTCTACCCTCCGCCACTTACTAAGTATCATGCAACGCAAGGCGGTTTACATCACAACAAACATCTCTCTGTTACGCCGTGTAGTTCAGAGGGCGAGGGACTAGGATTTGGAAATCGGGGGCTGCAAATTGTAGAAGTCTCAAATTCAATATCAAATCGGGCAAAAAAATTACACAATAATCAATTGTTTAATACATTTAAGTCTAACATTTTCAAATGCTAAATTAATATAGTCTTATCAATTACAATACAAAGAAAATAAGAAAAAAAAAACAATAAATTCAACAATCCCTTCGGTCTTCATTTTTTAGAAAGCGGTCGAGATGATTTATATTGATAAACATAAGTCAACTAATATTTTTATAATTTTATATCATCAAATTAGTGGATTCTCATATCCATCTTTCTAATTCAATAATTCTAGCAATTAAATCTACTAAAAGTATCTAACTTCAATATTTCAAGCAACTTATATAAGTATGATTATTCAACACAACAACAATTAAATATTTCAATATTTCAAAACAATAAAAAATTACAATTTCAAATTTTCAATTTCAAATTTCGCAATTAAAGATCACTATAAATTATACATAAATCAGATACAATCAACAATGAAGAAAGTTCAAAGCAATCAAATAAATCATTTTTGTTTTTTTGTGTCTGTTTTTTTCCCAAAAAAAGGGGGTGCAACTGCCCCTTGCCCCCTCCCTCCGCCTCTGGTGTCGTTTCCCATTTGGTGTGGAACAACTATGCACATACAAATGGACATATTACTTCCACAATCTACCCTGCATAGATACAACAACACCTTCTCTCAGACATCGGATTGTAAGAACAACATTTCATGCATGTCGCTGTCACAACAATATAATGAAATGACCAAACATGACTTCAACTGTGCAAGATATACAGACAACAATAAACATTACGACTTCTTATAGGTCTAAAAGAACTATATAGGGGTTAAAACAACTGCATGATCAGGGGACCAACAAAGGAAATGCTTAAACACTCAGTACTTATAAGCAATCTCTACTCACTACAACACACTCACTCGTAATCTAGCCATTACACAGTATACATTCTCACAAATTTCGCTATTTGAAGCAAGTATAAAATAACCAATTCAGCAATAAACAAAATCAATATTGTCAATTAATAATAAACAACCAACAAATCAATATTAGCCGTTAGTGACTCCACTGTTATAGGAAGAGTTTGATTGATTAGCTAGAAATTACTCAAGACACTAATTGAAGACAATAAAGGAGCCAAGCAAGTAACATTTAATCTTAATCTAACTCACACGAATTAACTGAAGGATAATACTTTGTTGACATTTCATGATTTTGATAATTTCATGAATAACACTTAAAAAATTGAAGGAAAACAACGACACCCGAAATTAAGGGTATCGAAATTAATTTCAGAAATTTGTTGGAAAACACGATTGAAGTGATTGAATGGGAAATCAAATTTAAAGAAGAATGAAGGACATCGATAGACTAACTGTGTGTCTTCGCGAACAACTCAGGGAACCGTCCCCACTGGGAATAGGAAAAAAGCCTCCATAGATCCCATAACATTAATATAAAAGGCAACACAAGTTACTTTTTGAGCTAAGAGGATTATTGAGCAGCTTGAATATGATACAATAGCGTGAATATGATGATCTAGCAAATTTGGAAACAAAATTCAGCGAATTGTTTTTCGTTGACGGAAGAACCACAAGATTTGTGGGTTGGCACTTTCGCGCCGAGACAATCTCTCTCCTCCACCTGCGCTAGACGCTGTTTTGCCCGCCAATTAATTTTTTTTTACCATGATCTTACCGCCCCCATCAAACGTGTTACCCAATATTCTATATTTCTTTTTAAAAAAAGACCTTCAGAAATATTTTAATTATTTGATTGGTTAGCTTTATCCACCTTGTCTATGACTATCTACATCTCCTCTCCCGTTTAGACCGATGCACATCTACATAAGAGCATAAAGTGGAAGAAAAATATATCACTTTCCGTAATTTGGTAGTTAAGCAAATAAAGATAGGAAGAAGGGAATAAGGAGGAATAACAGAAAGTTTCATTACAATTTCTTCCCTTTCTTTCCCTCCCAAAATTGAGGGAATTTGGATGGAAAGAGAAAATTAACTTAATTTTAATTTCTTTCRCTTCCCTTCATTTATTAATGTCTAACCAAACATAGGAAAATAAACATAATTTTTCTTCCTCTGTCTTCCCTTCCTWTACTGATGTTTAACCAAACAATGGATCCCTTTCACTTCTTCCATTTGAACCAAACATGAGAAAATAAGCTTAATTTCTCTTCATTTCCTTTCCATTCCTTTCTCTTCTCTTCCTTTTCTAATATTAAACCAAACAAATTGTAAATATTTTTGGGAAATGATACAAAAAAACCCCTTAAAAATCGACTATTTCAAAGTATAGCCCATATACTTTTTGTTCCATAATAAATCCCCAAAATGTCCTCAATGCTAGAGGAAAGAAATTAACAAGCACCTCAATCCATGTCCTCATCATCATCACCTCCACGGCTACCACCTCCWGACCCCTCTCTGCGGTATCCATCTCCAAAGTCGCCACTATAACCTCTACCACACGGACCTCCAAATCTCCCTTGTGGGTAGGTGCACCAAGACGGATGTGGACCTATAGGGTTAATAACATTGCCTTGCCTAGRAAAATAATCATAAATAAGGTACATGGCAAGAAAGTTATCAGACTCCAAGATACCCAAACACCTATGTTGAGGTGATTTTGCACTTCACCAAAAAATCAACCACCCAATATTGTTTTTGGTTTGGTAGAGGTGCTGCCCCTTTGGTTACCAATTATATAGATAACCTCGCTAACGTAAAAATGGCTCCTAATATTGTAGAAGAAGTCAAGAGGATGTGAATGCAAGGAAATAAACTTGTTGTGGAATAAAACTGATGCTTAAAACAAACAGAAATGAAGATAAACAAAAGCCATCCATTTATAAAGTAGGGATAGAGCCAATCTACAACTGTATCACAGGAAAGGATGGTTGCCTCCATGTTTATACAATTGGGATAATAACGAAATACTATTGATCCATTATAGGATGAATTATGCTACGCTAAACTATACTTGGCTACTAAGCCAAGTGCGGCTAAGGAAAGCTAAATGCTAAGAAAAATAGATGATTGTTTGATTGTGTGTCTGTTCGTCCTTTCTTCTACTCCGGCCTCATCTATCTTCATCTATTTATTGGCCTCAATGGTAGAGATCATGGGTAGTTAATAGCGGTTATTCCTTTGACGGTTTCTTGGCGCTCTTTTTTAATATTTGAATCTCGTGCTTTCCATCCGACGCCTCCTTTGTTCGCTTCGACGCATATGGCCGTTTCTATTGGGTCATTTCCAAAGTGGCAATTCTATTTATATCCTTCTAGTCTTTGTTACAATCTGTAGACTGAATCATTTGAGCACCAAGTACCGCCGAGACAAAGTTACAGGAGGTAGGAGTTTCCCTTGAATCGCATGTAAAGACTGCGCACATGACAACCCTCCCCATGGGTACTACACAATGTGATTGTTAATGAGTGTGCTATATTGATGATGGTAAGGCATGAGTTTAATTTTGGTGAAACTGTCGATCATCCAAATAGCCTTCGATAGACTCTGGGCAATAAAGAAAGCAAAGACACAATGATACCTCTTTTATACCTTTCTTGGAGGGAGGCTGAATCAACATACGACAAATGTTTACACAGAATGGTTGCGCCTATACATTGATCGTGTAGGGTGGTCAGGAGCCGTTGAGATAGTCATTCGAGGATTTCAAGTTTCTTCATACCTCCAATTGTTAGGCGCCTCATAACAGCCGAGGACAGTAACTGCACTGAAACGTTCCATGATATAATCCACACACTCTTGACTAATATATTGCGCATAGCACTTTTGGTGTTAAACACAACATGCCAATCATCATTACATACACAACATAGTTTAGGTAAACCAGTCCCACGGTCTCTAATCACAAAAGAAGTGTGGAGGAAAATTCGGTCCCCATAGACCAGAAGCAAAATACTTCTTGATTTACGTATAAAGATTTGATTTTTTTAAAATTTTATTGTGCTAATGTGCATTAGGATAAAGTAAGTCCTTCAAAATTGAAGTTAAAAGAGTGTGTGTCTAAAAATGGCAAAGAAGTTTTGTGTGCGGTCGGCGAGGAATCTCTTTGGATCATTCAATTGGTATTGTGAATGGATTGCTTTGAGATTTTGAAACTCTTAAAATGTTGGAAATTGGTTGGA
>SNQN01000400.1:116919-153438 GCA_008642245.1 Bassia scoparia | reverse complement strand
CAGAATTATTTAGAGGGAAAGGAAAACAATGGATCGCATTTATTTTACTCCTTCCTTCTTACGATAAGATCTTTTTCCCAAATAAAGAGAAATTGTCTCCTTCCTTCTGCTTCCCATCATTTCTACTTCACTATTTCTTTATGCTCATCTCAAACATGTTGGAAGTAGAAGCTACCATTTATTACATTCAAAAAGAATTATATTTGATCCCCAGCCAATGGGAAGATATCGAGAACCATTTCTTGTGTATATTCAGAGCGAATGTGCTACTCAAGTGTTCTGGAGCGTAGTGTGGCTGACTTAAGGCATCGTTCAAATTGCGCGCCGCCGCAGCCAGCCGCCGTCTGCCCGTCTCCGTGAAACCAAGTGGCGCCAGAGTGGTCGGTGTGACCGTTTGAGCGCACCATCTTATATTCTCTTATGAGTCAAACTACTTCCTCTTGTTCACATGTAAGTTTAATTGACATTTTATACGTTACCAGTCGGCACATTAGTATTCGGAAATATATATCTATTGCCTATTTATGGGCCTCGAAATCTTCCCTTATTCAATTTGTAATCTCTTCCTTCTAACTCCCTAGAACATAGATAATTTTGATGGCTTTTTGTCGTCGTTTGAGGGGAAGTCATCAGCGAGGAAACCATATCCCGGTTGGACCAAACAAGAACTGCAAAACAGCGACTAGCGTCTCTTGTTTCTCTCCATTGGGGCATTGTTAAGATCCGAAGATTGCTCAATCCGTTTGATGCGGGAAAAGTACAACAATAAAAGCCAGGGAGTGCCATGTTGATCTAGGGAACTACAGGGCGCATTGGCTCCTAACAAAACCAAGGCAGCTATGGGCCCGGTGTTTAAAACGAGAAGTACCGTGGAGCAATTGCGGCAAACCTGCTTTGAGCTTCGTCGCGTAGAGCGCTAGTGAACTTCACTAATGGCAACGCCGATACATATATCAGATAGTGTTTGTGCTTTGTTCTAGCACTCGTATTGTCGCAAACAATCTAAAGATCGAATCTCGCATCTTATTCTTAATAGAACTGGTATGTAGCCATTTGGGTTGTCCACTTAGCATACATTTTATTTCCTGAACATGTATGTCTAGATGGACTGATGTTGAATGGGAAAGATATTAAGATAGTGTCTTAAAAATAGATATCTTTTAGGTCAGATAGAAGGTTTGATTATGTTCGTACTGGTTAATGTTCCTGCTCCACTGATTCGTTCGGACTGAAGTAGTAAGGCTAATAGATTGGGTGGGATCTTTGTTGCAGCTATAGTGACTTGGACTTTATAGTCTATCCATATAGTAAGTATAGAGTAATGCAAAAAGCCATTTGGCATGCTTTCTGAAACTGAACTCATCACACCGGTACTTGATGACTATGGGGACCAAGAAATATGCTTGTAGTTCGTTGGTTAAGCTGTTTAAAGGACTTGATACAAAAATTGTTTGTATAATTAAGGCGGCACCCACGCCTCGGCCCCCGCCGAATGGGGTAATGAGAACTTTATTCTGAAATATTGATTGCCAGTATGAGAATTTGCTGAGAGACTTTCTCAAGCCACTTGTCTTCCTTGACAAGTTACCACTGCACGTGAAGGAGGGTTATTGTCCAGCTTCCTGAAAGCAAACAAGCAGAAGGATTTCACTCTCGCAAGATTACTGTCGCATATAAGATTGAGAGTAGAACGGTTGCAGCTGAAAGGCGAAAAACTCCGCCTAACGTTGTTACCCAGTACTCGCACTTGCTTGATCTAGTCTTACAGGGTAAATTCAAAGCGGTTACAAAGAAAGGGTCACAGCGCTAGTTCCAGGCCCAAATACAACAGGTTCAACAAAGACAGGAGACCACATCACAGACGACAGCTCACTGGCAAGCTTCATTCGGGGTTGCGACATCTGCAATTGGGAGTGTCTCAAAAAGGAGATGACAGGAGGAAACCGCAAGGGAGAATTCCAGCCGCAACGCATACCTTCTGAAGCTGTGGAATCTATTGTTTTGTTTCTGAGTTCACTTAGTCACCAATTGTGTACTAGTGGATTGTATACTGGTGCACTAGGGCACTTTGTGGCCTACAAAGAAAATGTTGTTCTTCAAGTGAATGAACAGCTTGCTGCAAGAGGATTGTCTATCATGGAACGCAAGGCTGAGTGAGTGTCCATGGAAAAGAGAAAAAGTAACTCTGAAAATGACTTCTGGGAAAAAACTGTTCTTTATATTAATGTTTTACAATTTGTGCACTTGGAAATTCCAGGAACTTATTTCTGGAGCCTTGCCTCAAAAAAGTAGGGATTTAAGACTTGACTTGAATCTGATAAGCTTGTACTCACCAGAAATGGTAATTTTGTGAAAGGGTTTTATGTAGATGAGAGGGATTTTGTTCTTGATGGTTGAGTTATGGTTGCTAATATAACTTCTATTGCGTTTGTTATATTGTTTGAGTCGTTTCCATCTGGTGGCTTCCTGTAAAATGAGGGACATAGAATCATTGTTGCCATCGTTAAAAAGGCATCAAACAACTGTTAGCTAATTTCTTTATTTCAGTTTCACAGGTTTGATAAGTGGGGTGTGTGTGTTGTTAGGCTAAACACCGCCTAAAAAACCGAGGTTAGCCAAAAATGTCAATAGATCGACCACTTACCCCAATTGAGTTGACTAGTTGGTATGCGACATAGGTGACTTAAGAACTACTGTAGTATGAGGTGGAAACCGATACAAACATTACCTTTGTAGCATGGACTTTTCAGTTTTTACTAAAGGTACCTTTTAGCCTCCAAAAGTGAAAGCAGAAGAAACGCTTCTTTATAATTATAGGCCGAAAGTTGAAAATCAATTAGACTTAAGATTAAGAGAGTTAGATCAGCCGTGTAGAATATGATGGACACTTTAGATATTGTGAAAGCTAAAATTCAAGAGAGCGGGACGAAATACACAACCAACACAGCCCCACTTATTACCAAACTGACAAAAAATTGGCATAGCTAAATTGGAAGAACAGACCCTAGAAGAAATACGTGTGCGCAAATATGGCTATGCGTCATTTAGTCGGAAATGCCGAAGCTCAATGGGGGGGGGCTTTAATAGACCGCATTGTAGCGTGCTCTAAAAATACGAGATTCTAATCCATGAAGAAGATTAAAGAAAAGACTCCATATGACGGTCGGGAAAGTACAAGCCCTAATTGAAGGGCGGTGTAACCTACCCGAAAGATGCTGGTCGTTCATGTCTTGCACATAAGAATTAAGACGAAAGATGAAAGAGGAGCTGCACTTGAGCACCAAACGAAAATCTCAGCAGTGAACGAACTGCAGCAAAGTGCCACAATATAGACATATGATAACTCAACTTAGAATGGACAACAAACCCCTCATATGTATAAGTTGGTCCAGTGAGTCGCGTGCATAACAGTCGCCTGACACTCAGGGCGAAAACATCCTTAAACAGGAGCTCAATAAGTAACATACACCAACAAAGAGTAGAATAGACCCGGAAAAATCTAGGACTATTAGGTGCCACGCGAAAGCATGAACAAGATCCGAGAAGCAGTGTATAAGTTCGAAGAGAGTTTGGAAGTCTGTGCCCACGTTAAGAGTAGAATCCACAAAACTCCGAGGCAAAAAAAGAATAAGAAATGAATGACATAAAAGTTACTGACTTACCCATATAAGTTACATACGGCCGGCACAGCAAAACAAGCGTCATAGCTATGGTTCTACTAGAGAAGAAGCTAGAGTAAAGTAGACGACCACAGAAAGAAGGCAGAAAGCAAGAGCCAGAACACTGGAGAACGATACGTTTTATGTGGACTGACGCTATCAAGTTATAGCTATCCCCGCATCCATTCCTATCAAGAAGAATACTGTCGTATTGATAGCAGTGGAAAAAAAATTGATACCGTATGAACTGTCTCATGCTTATCAGTAGCAAAAGCATACTAGCCACCTACCGCAACCAGCTACAATAAACACAGAAGCAATAGCACGTTAGTTGAACACACGTTAAGATTTTGACAAACACGTTACGCATGAAGCCGAGAGTGGACGAAGCAAACTCATCCACAAATAGTAAAGGGAGTGGTGGAAGGAGAGAGGGGCGATGATCCCTTTGAACAGAACCTCATTGCGACGTAGACTACGATATGCCTCGCCATATAAAAATACAAAAGCACCGTCTCCTGCACACATTAAGGTGAGCTGTATGATGGCGGTAAGTACCAACAAGAAAAAACAGTTTATCCCATTCATTAAGAAAGTACACCTTTATTCTCTGAATCTAGAAACCAAAGCAGACACAAAGTAACAGAAGTACCTCTAGAGTTGAAAGCATACTTTTCATACAGAGACTGTTAGATTTCCACATATCAATTAAATTCATGGTGCAATCACTTGGAGTGCTAATAAGGAGTACATTTATCTCTCGTTCAAAAGGAGGGTGATGCTGCCGGGCAGCGAGATGTTTACCGATGCAGGACAACCAGAAGGTTGTAAGTGGCATTTCCAATAGAATAGGACTGGTAAGGTGTCTGAGCAGTTAGATCCAGATCTTCAGGCAAGCGATGTATGTCGTGCAGCAGAATCAGCTCCAAACGACAAATCGCTCATCGACCATTACTGACAAGTTTGAGCAAACTATATTCTGATAGTTTTCATGTGAATGATTCTAATATGCCTTGTGTGTATTCCAAAGTGATGAAACTTGTTGGCTAATCCATATATGCTAACATATATAGTGCCGACCAGACTGATAATAGTGATACTAAATGAGAGCCCAGAACTATCGAGAGCAGTCAAGTACGGGAAAAAAACACAAGTCTATGTTCTCTCGATGATACATCTCGCCTTAGATACAGAGAGGCTAGCGGTAAAGGGGAACTAGGGAGCAAGTAGTATATTCGGCAAACTGAAAGTTACGAACAGGAAGCCATACAGAAAAAAGAGGCAATATACCTCCATGGTGTGACGAAAACTAAAATCTCATATACATTGAGGAAAGGAACCGTCATTGTGCGAAAACTTTAATCAATTATTGCTTATGTGTGCCTGAGAGTGACCCAACAAACCCGACCAAACCTACTGCCTTAGACGTTCAAGGATACTCTCAATAGACGAGGAAATGCAAATACAGTAATGAGACGACTAATCAAAAGAGGTAATATTTATGCTAAGCCACTACATTCGCGAGCCAGTCCGCTCCTGTTGATGCAGTCACAGCAACACAAGAAATAAGGAATTCAACGTACCTAGACCACAGGATAATATGAGGAGCAATATGTTGATTAGTAGAAAGACATAAATCACAGGGCGTAGTTGAACCACAAATGAAGATTTTTCCGAGCATACAGGATTTTAGTACGGTCCAACATCAGTCAAGAGGGCAACGCACCGTCGAGTAACTAGCCAACTAAGTGAGCACCCGTATTCTCATCAAACCCAATCATCAAAGTGTGGAATGAATTTATAATAAACCTAAACAAATAACTAGCTATAATCCAATAGACATAAACTAATATCTATTGCAAGAAAATAATAAATAAATATAGGAATATAAACTACATAAGAAATAGATAAACGTGATGATATAATAATAAATACACATCAACATATGAATAGTGAACACAGATATACGCAAGTCATAAACACTCAGTAACTAAACTACAAATGACATATGCGCATAATAAGTAAACATAATAACTTAAAATCATAGATGTTCCCTCAAACTCAAAATAAATACATAACATTTAATCAATACATTTATAGACATATTATATAACCAGGAAAGTGATACATGCGTAGAATTGTGAGACCTAAATGAGAAAATCGAACTTTTACAGTCCAAGACAAGCGCCAATCCGAGCAAACACGCCAGACTTATTACCACGCAGATTCGAGTTTCCTAAGCTTTGCCCAGTAAATTGTACCCAAACAGTACCCACCTTGTAGGAAAAACACAAGAAAACTCCATAGATAAGAAACAAAGCATGAAACAAGCTTTATCAGCCTATTGTTATTCAGATACTATAGGGCAAATTTATGACATACAAGTAATAAAACCGCGAGAGAACCAATGCCACTACAAACGAATCAGCAGTCTGATCCTTCATCGCAAAGTCAAACCATTTTGAATAGGTTTGCACATCTAGAGCAACTCCTGCGAACGGTTAAAAAACGAATCACAGCAACTCTCAATGAGCATACAATTAAAATGCGAACTACATAATGTATTAAAGCAGGTATACTATTATCCAAAGTGACAAACTTAACCTAGTATGTATGAAAGGGACATTATAACACCAATGAACTATTTAAAGGCCTATCAGAGCCTATCTATTGTTCAATTACACAAATGCAAATTATTAAATAAGCTATACAAGCAACTCTTTTCTATGCATAGGAACACACAAAAAGCCCCAATTTATATTTATAATTTCCCATGCCAATATAAATAAAATACCATGCAATAATACTATCTTAATACCTCAAAAACATCCAAAGCTGCAAACATCAAAAAAAACAAAACAAATGAATTATTTATAAGCTTAAAGAAAATATGACTCATATTGATTTAGGTAGAATCGTCGCAGATACATAACCATGATAACATACGGTCTTAATACCATACCCATGCAACACATCAAAAAACGTAAGCCTCTTAGGCTTTTGGACTTAATCAAAATCAATAAAGCCAAACAAAATATAGGTGTAATAAAATATTAGAGGAGACGAGTTGTGTCATTCGAGAAAATACACTCAACAACGTCACAATACACCCTCACTATTTATTTTCATACGTTAGACCTTATTCCCAATATGACGATCCGTTTAAAAGAAAAATGGCAAACATAAGTGCCACATGGTGTATTTAGTAACACGACAAATTCTCAATAGTGCCGAAAGAAAAAATAAAATTTGAGGATGACACCTAAATTGATGTTATGAAAAAGAGAGGTATATGTAAATAAAATAACTCTCCTCAAAGATATTGTTGTATTAAGGCAATTACCATTTGACCCACGGCAGCAATGTTACACCTTAATTATATGTCAGAAATAAGACCCACCATAAAGAGTAATCTAATTGAAACGAATGAACCACAACATCTTCGCAAAATTGTATTACTCCGGCCATAACAAATTCAGTGGCTAAAACCCTGTGCTAAATATGCGAAACCCTCAAAGTAGTCGAATATCCAGCCCCAACTATTTTTTTCTCTATCGATCCATATAACTCCGCACCCGAATTCACAACACCATGCAAATCTGACCCAAATAGCCCAGAAAATAAAGGATTCTTTTTCTGGCTTTAAACTAATCATCCAACTATAAAGATTGTAATACTAGTTGGTTTTAGATAAACAATCAAAAATAAGAGGTTTATATGATATCAAGCCCTCTCTCACCACAAATGAATGAATAGAAGTTCTCACACAAATGGAGAACACCTTAACTACTACACTATATAAGTTATATGGCGAAGGCATTCTTATAATAACGAGAAATACTACATTATACAAAAAGTACAGAAGCGTAATATAACCAAATGATAAAAAAGATAATGAGTGCTCTATAACATGAAAAAAGAGACCGCATGGATATCAAGCCTAGGAAAGCGAGGGTCATAAGGCCTAGGATGTACAGAGATTTACCACCTTTATTCTTTACGTCAGTATTCTCACCATCCCAAAAAAGCGACCAACAATATCACAAACAAGTACTAATTCTTTGTTTGTATAGAACATCAATCAAATTAACTCAATTAATATTAAATCGTACGTTATCAATTATCATAAAAATTTAGTCTCCTATCTCATGGGATAAATAAGTTTCGCTCTGAATCCTTTTTAATATGCTTTCCTCAATTTCCACTCATTGGCTTTACCCAAACCAAATAACCATATTCTATAATGGAAAATGCCCGGAAAAATCTTTGCTTGCTTTAAATGTCAATATTCGTAAAGCTGTTCTGTAAAAATTAAAAAGAGTGGGAAATTGTTCGCGGGAAAAATCAACGAGGAAGAGAAATGAGTGGAGTATGAGAGATTACGTCGATCAATGCTTCATTGGGTCTGCCACCACGGACAATCAGGTGCAGAGACCATAACCAAATAAAAATTAAGCTCTATGTACATACCGAAGTGTAAACCTGACAAACATGAAACGTGAATCAATTGTTTACGCATTAAGGTTCCGAACTATCCCGCACAACCTTGACCCACACGCCCAAATGCATTTCAAAGAAAGATTGCGGAACAGAGCCTGATTATGACTATAAAAGGAAAGGTCGTCAAACAGTTATCATTAAAATCCAGAAGCCAAGGGAGAATAAAGATAGTGGGCAACACTATTTACACACAAGAATGGATAAGAGCGAACATTAGCATGAAAAAAAAAAAAAAACAAAAAAAAAAAAAAAGCACAAAACAACGATCTTAGGAATATCCTACTAGTTTTGATCAAATGCTTATAAACTAATTATATGAATTAGGCATGTGCGAGAAGGATGAACCCAGCTGACAATTCAACACCATATATGAAACAACCTAGCCATGCACATGTCTTCGATAAGTGCTCCTTACACTTCTGAGTGTAGGTATGTACAGAAAACAATTCATTTCAATAATGCGCTTTCTTTTTTTATATAGGATCATTTTCACGTTTATAGTTAAAAGTATTAATCAAGATTACTTCAAGTATCAAGACAACGGCTGAGCAGTCCTCGACAACAAACGTTTCAGTCTAAGGCCCAATCAATTAGAATAATAATAGCCTGGGGAGTTAAAAAATGATAAAACTGAGATAAACTGAATCTGAAGGCTAGCAACATAGAAAAATCTACCATACAATTCCCAACGCTTTAGGGCACACTAACCACCAACCTCTACCACAAATCCCTCACTCACAAAACAATTGATCAACGCACACTACACCACACCACCACTCAGGAATATAGAACAACACTTTAAGAAGTGGACCTAGACCTTATGACTTGACAAACAGCACGACGTCACACCATGTAATATCAATATCGAATTCGCCATCAGTACAAGTACTTAAGTATGCAATTTTTTTTTTAAGAATCTCTTTGATAAACTTAATCACTCCATATTTGAAGAGATTTAGAGAAATGATGGACTAACTTTTACCCCTTCTTTCTCTTCCTTCTCATTTATTCCTTTTATCTTCTCTTCCTTTCCCATTACTTGCAGCCCCGACCCTGGGGTGGGGCGAGCAGGGCCCACGCCCAGGGCGCAATGTTTTAGTCCACTACTTTATTATAAAAAAAAATATATTCTTCAACAAAGTTACTGAGTGTAACGCTACTATTCTTCCCAAAACTGTAGACAGTTAACATGCATTGACGCTATTCTTTTAATTTTACAATCTTTCAAATAAAATTTTCCCCAAATTTCTCCTCAAAATCCTCAACAATTTCCTCTATTAACATTAAAAAGATTTTCTCCATAATTTATCTTCAAATTCAAGATTTAATAGGATGCAAAATTTGGAGTATATATTCACCTCCTTCACATCAACTCAAAATTCATAATAGTAGTAAAATCTCACAATTCGTCAAAGCTCAATATCAATTTTTAGGTAATTTTTTGTTTGAATTTTAGTTTTAATTGTACATAGAAATTATATTTGTGTTTTAATTGTGAATTACTTTTAATATAGTTTATAATTGAGTAGAATTGCTGATTTTAGTTGGCATTTGGAATGCTTTCTATTGCTCAATGTTGCAAATATAACAGATTTTTCTTGTAGTCTCTTCATTAGTTATTACTCGTATTAGTTGAAATAGTACTTTCTGTTGCATTTAGGAATTAGGAGGCTGTTTGATGTTGAAGCTAAGTACAATAGTATTTTTAGATTTTCTCTTTATTTTACAATTTATTATTGTTGTATGATAGTCTTTATTCTTTCTTTCCTTAGGCTTTGTACTCGTCAATTTATTAAAATAAGTTCGTTTCAATAACAATAAATTTTACCATTAATAAATTTGAATAACTTCAGTTTCATTATAGCAATAAGTTCAATTAAATAAAAATAAGTTTAGTTCAATAGACGAAAACAAAGCTTTAGTCAATTGGAAGGCCATAATATTACCTTAAGTTAATAGCTAGCTAAAAGTAAAGTACTACTCCGTATTATCAATTAGGGGTCCATAATTTAAACTTTGCCCCGGGCCCCAAATTACTCAGGAACAGCCCTGATTACTTGACGTCTTTTGGTAAATGACTATAGGAAAAGCAAGTGTCAAAATCGGCAGTAATGATGGACGACATTAGCTTGACCACTATATACATAAGTTACTACATGAAGAGCATGTAAAAAATTTTCTCAGTATAAAGCAAAAAGAATCTGATCATCGAAGTAAATGTGCTAGTTAGATTGATTTTTTTTATGAATAAAAAATTGGTTGYAATAATACCAACTTAAGTYGAAATGCATAAAATATATGACCAAGATGATTGGGTGCATGGTGCAACATTAACATAATAGCTGGGTACACTACATAGCATAAACGAGAAACATGGCAGAGTATTCCATCGAAATCCGACAAAAAAAGTTATTTCTCTTTTTTTAATAAAATCGATTTCCTTTTGTTTTGATCCCTTTTCTATACTTTTATGCATTAAAAGGAAGTTGAACAACATTATAAATAAATAGATATAATATATTTTTGGTCGGATCCTAATGGAAAACCTTCGATCACCTACTTCATTTATATGTTACTAGTATTTTTGCACGCGATGCGTGCTGGGTATGTGTCAAAGAAAAAAGTTTTATAATTTTTTATATCAATAATCTTTGATTTAGTTGTCATTCATTGTTATTCATATATGAAGGCTGTTTACATTAGCTTATTTTCAGTTCAGTTCAACTCCATTCAGTTCAGTTCAACCCAATTCTCTCTCTCGTAAAATATTCATTCAGTTCAGTTCAGTTCAGTTCCATTCAGTTTAGGTCAGTTTAATTCAGTCAGTTCAGTTGATTTAGTTAATGTAATTAAACAGAGTATGTCAACCGAAAGAAATATAATGTTGAAAAAAAGTGTGCTTAATAATAAAGTAGCAAAGAAATTAATGTTGAAAAAAAGTGTGCTTAAATAATAAGATTAGCAAATATAATGTTAAATATACCAGTAGACAAATTTATAGTACATGATGACGATTGTTATGATACAACTACGACCTAAATTTCCAAGTTGGTCCACTAAGTTGGATCATGAATAATATGATTAGTGTAACCTAACTTTTAATATGAAATTCTTAGTTTTACATTTTCTTTGTGTCAATTCTATCAAATTATTTGTCAATTAAAATCTTTTATTAGTGTTACTTAACTTATGCAATGTTTCATTGTTTCATGTTTATTTTAAGAAAGAAAATCAGTCTAATATTCTTTAGTTAGTAGTTGACATTTCAATGCATACCATATTAAACTTGTTCAACATTTATGGCAAATTGACAATTGAAGAGTGAAAGAGATAAATTTTTTTTAAACATTGAATTTAATTCATTAGGTATATGGATATTTTCATAGGGGGGACACATTGCTGCCCCTTGGCTTATATAATAGAGATCCTTGCATCCAACATGATTGTTGTGCTCATGCAATCGATTAAGTTGATGTTATTATACACTCGCTCAATTTGGTCGTTGCGCTCAATTTGGCCTTTTATGCAAGCACATTGATAGGAAATGTTACTTTTGAGAAATTCATTAAGTTTTTTTCAAACCAACAGAGTTGTGACTCGGTTCATAATTATTTTGAGCAAAATCGAGTTGTCATAATAATTAACACCTCCACATGTGACAGTCACATACTAGAGATGTACTATTTATTTTATGGGAAAAAAATACATTAATAATCGAGCATATGAGACATACTATGATAATATAGATCTAAAATATTATTGGAGAAATAGATAACTTTTACATCGAAAAGAATAACTATTTGTCCTCTCAAGCACAATTTGTGTTCTGCGTCTTTTAAATTAACACTAGCAGTGATTTTGATGAATTTGTTTGCATCTTCCAGGTGAGCTTATAATCATATAAATTTATTTCGTATTTACATATATTAGTAAACTTAACACTGCCACATATGATTAATATCTCAAAGATGATATGAATTATGAAACAATAAGGTTACCATGGGCAAGAATAGATGAAATCCCTACAAGAATTATTGACACCTGAGAAAACAGGAAGAGAAGAAGAAATAAAAGTGGAAGATATTTTACAAAAACTAACTAGAGAGGCTTAAACAAAACCTAGGAAAAAAAAAACGATAGTGATTTACTTATGTATGTTGAGCAAGTGCTATGTTGGTGACACAATATTTCTCAGAGTTTTGGGTTGAGAGAGGTTGAGGGCTCTTCCCGTCGATGCCTCGGGAGAGCTGACCTTGATTGTTAACTTGCGTTTTACTTAGCACTCTCTCCTTAGCAATGGTGTTGCTAGCACAAAATCTTGTTCTTACACTCCGGTCCATGCTATGCGTCCTTAGCAACTGCATAAATGAGTATAAAATTCTTTTCGGTTATCTCCCTCCGATACTTAGTAAGTACGGTTATTGAATAAATGCTATGAGATTAGAGAGAAAAAAGTAGTAGAGAATGTCTCAATAGTTGGTGGTAATGATTCAGTGTGTAATAAATGGACTCTTATAGGTATTTTTCTTACCTATGGGAGCTTGAATTGTGAAATTTGCATATATCCACACCGTAAATTACCCGCTTCTATTGTTTAGGGGCGAATCCTCTATATTCCCTTGTTTGAAATAAGGGGACAAATTTCCTTGTTTGAAAAAATGTATGGAGAAGGAAAGGGTGGAGCAGGAGGTTTCATTTTTTCATCCTCTTTCAGAACTTAATTCAATCCCTCTAATTTGGAGAGAATTGAAAATGGCCATAACTTCCTATGTCTTTCTCTTCGTCCATCCCCTTCCTCTGTTCTCGTCCCTTTCTTTTTCTCCTCTTTTACTATTCAACATGGTGTAAAAGTATCTGCCTATAAACATAACGCGACTAGTAAAGCTGATTGCAAATTAAATAAAAATATGAAAATAAGTACGTACGGAGTACAACAAATCTTGAACAACTGCGTCGTACATTGTAGTGTAGATACCTCAGCCAGTCCGGCGTTTCAGTTTGGCTTATGGCCAAAGCAGAATAAAGGGTGATGCTGAAATGCATATAGCATCGTTATCATGATCATTAGCCTATTGCTCACATTGCGTTTCACTTTTTTTGTTCTTTATTTACATGTTGCATATGCTTTGTCTYTGTCTTTTCATTCTTCACTTGTCCATATCTGTGTCTTGGTAAAGTGGTAATTGCCTTGTTATTATCCCGTGGTTCTTATTTATTTTACGCAACAATTTTAGCACAATATACCTTCACCAATTTTGATAAATATGATATTGGGTAGTGTCGTGTTATATCTATGTAAAACCCATTTCACTACGCGCATGTTGGCTAGATGAGAAAGGTCATGTCCCCGTGGTCTACAGGTATATGTTTCGTGCTATCTTTACATGTCTAGAATTTTTTTTCTTCTTTTTATATCGTAAAGGAACATTATGGTCCATCGTAACATAACTTTAATTAAAAGGTAGCCTTATGTTTGGATTGAAGGAAATGGAAAGTAAGAGAGGGAAAGGAAATGGAAAGATGAAATTTTCTTAATTTGGATAACAATGAGGAAGAGACGGAATTAGAGGGATTAATTTATAAGAAATTGATTCCTCCAATAATTGAGAAATTTGGAAGGTAAACTCATTCTTTCCGCTTCCCCATCCGTCCTTTCATTCCTCTCCCCTTCACCATCCTTTCATTCTTTTCTCTCTTACTTAGTTATCTAAACAAAGCCTAATGCTATGTTTGGATAATAAATTCGAAGGGAAAAGGAGGGGAGGAAAATAGGAGGAAAGCGATGGAAGAGAAAGTGGAGGAAATGATGAACATCATTCTCGTTTCAAATCTCTCCAATTTCGAAGAAGGRAAAATGAATCCTTCTCTTCTCCTCCCCTTYCTTCCCCCAACATGTTGTCCAAAGAAGAAAGCTTGTCTCCCTCCTTTTCCTTTTCATTCCTTTCTTTACATTTYATGTTATCCAAACAAGAGRTAAAAGTCTCGATTAACATTCACATATAGTATGACCTAGCAATAATAATAAATTATCATATTRTTGCTTTTTTTTTTCCCTTAAACTTTGTTTGGATAACTAAGTGGGAAGGAAAAGAATAGGAGRATCGTGAAGGACAGGGAAGGGAAAAGAAGGGGAAGTGAAAATTATGAATTTCCTTCTAAATTTCTCCATTATTAGAGAGATCAATTTCTTATAAATTAATCCCTCAATTTCCCTCTCCTTCAATTTCTTTCCTTCCTCATTTGTTATCCAAATGAAGAAAATTTCATCCCTTAATTTCCTTTCCATTCTTTTCATATTCTTCAATTGAAACATGGAGTTAAATTTGTCTGTTTCTCATGTAGAATGCACTGCAAGATACTATAGTTCACGTGTTCAAACAGTTCCTCGTTACTTGTATTTATTTTTATCGTTACGACCCGTTTGGTTGTTGGTAGTAAATGGTGATGATGGGAATGAATTTGTATGTAAATTTGGAAAGAAATCTCATATTCATTCTCATGGTAATGCAATTTCAACCCAAAAACTCTAATTTTCTTCTTAAATTCTCATTCCCACTCAATACCACTCTCCCAAAAGGTAATGAGTGGTAATGAAATTCCTAAAAAATTGTGTCTCCATGGAGAGGAAAACATAAATTTGAACTAAGATTGTTTCCCATAGAGATAAAGTTGTGAGCAACTTCATTGCTCATAGAGATTTTAAGAGTTTTTCCCTATTTAAATTACACTTAAAATTCGTTACCATTCCTACCATATAATCCCAATAATCAAACGGGGCGTTAGGGATCAGGACCATTCACACAAAGAGATTGATTCCTTCTCTTTGACACGTGAGGTAAGGCAAAAGAAGTTGGTGGATATCGAACATATCAATTTTTTATAAATATTTTTTTAATAAAAAAGACAAGAACAATCTAATTAGAACATGAAGGTTCCAACTCCCAAGGTACTCAAGAACGGATGCATAGAAAGCCTTTTTTTTTAAAGAAAAATCGACTGTTAATTGTTCTCTGTTAGGGAGGATAGTAAACGAACTGATCTAGCAGCGAAATCATGTAGAATGATATAAAACAAGTTTATTTAAGTAATAAAGGACACCAACTTTAAAGAGGTTCGATAACTATGCTTACGTCCTTGTACCTTAGTCACTTTTATTCCGAACAATCAAAATATCCTGCTTACTGTATATGCACATAGCAAAACTCCACACTCAATCCAAGTGTACTATTTGCACTTGAATTCACACACACTCATTAATATCGTATCAAATGCTGTCCAATCACCAAACCCTCCATTATTAAGTCAATACAAATTAGATCTCTCAATACACACTCACTGAGTTTACAAGAGTAACAAATGATCGCTCAACAGTACACAATGTAATCTAAATTGTTCTTTTTTGATTTCGAATTAAGGCTTTAATCAGCAAAGTATGAACTCAATATTAATCCTTCAGAGAAATTCCTGCTTTCGATAAAGCACCATAACATAGATGGGTCAAACTCATCCCAAGCTAGAGGTATGCTCTTTTGAATTTAGCAAAACATTTATATTGCAAGACACACAATCAATTAAGTCGAACCCTAGAATATGTAGAAAACCAAATGAATATTATTCTTATCTTGTATATTTTAGGAAAGTTTCACATGTTACTATTTTATCTAAAATATAATTATGTCTTATGATCCTTTATTCGACTTTAATGGATTGCTAAATATTCTGAACAATTACATTTACCAAATCATCTTGAAGTTTCCTTTAAAAATCAATTTAGGAAAATACTTTCCAAAAATCTTTTCTTCAACAAGATGATTTATCTGGTTGTCAGAACATCTTGAAATTTTCTTTCAACTAGTAGTGTTAAAGCCAATAGACTATTGGTCTAGTTGTCTTTAAGTCTTTAACCCTACTAAAAATCCCTTTGTCAAAACCAATAATGCATGCAGCTTCAAATTACACATATGCACTTTATATAACATTAAGATTTAGTCTAAAGAGAAACTTAGAACTAATCTTTATGTTTTTAAACACTTTAAAGCTATCTTTGATTATTCACTTCATGTTCATAWTGTTCTCAAGTCTTCCTCRAACGAACTTCATTGAGTGTTGGAATCTATGTATGTATGCTAATCATAAACATCACAATATATAGTAAGAGTGCAAAACATTAGGCCCTGTTCTTTTGGGCTTATATCTATGGTACTTCAGTTAAGTTCAGCCAACTTTAGCTCTCTTCATTTCAGTTCTGGTCAGCCAACTTCAGCCCTCACCAAACTCCAGTTCTTTCCTAATTATTATTGTTGTTGTTGTTGTTGTTGTTGTTGTTGTTGTTGTTGTTGTTGTATATTAGTAGTTCTATTATAGTATTTTGTTGTTATTTTATTTGTAATTTTCATTAATTCAATTAATATTTAATGACAATAATGATACTGTTAGCATTTTCTA
Source organism: Bassia scoparia (assembly GCA_008642245.1). Taxonomy (NCBI): domain Eukaryota; kingdom Viridiplantae; phylum Streptophyta; class Magnoliopsida; order Caryophyllales; family Amaranthaceae; genus Bassia; species Bassia scoparia. The sequence continues at coordinate 136,834 of SNQN01000400.1, read as the reverse complement.
TTCACATAATAATGTAAAGTATTTATTTATTTATATTGATTACTATTAATTATTTATTACTACGGAGTACTCCGTACTCAAATTGGCCATATTATTTATTTATTTATTTATTATTATTATTACTACTATTATTAATGATATTATTTTATTTATTTATTTATATATTATAATTATAATTATAATTATAATTACACTAAATAATTTCAGCTCTCCTCAACTGTTTCAGCCAACTTCAATTCAGTTCAGTCCATTTCAGTTCAGTTTAACCAACTCAACTCATCCCACATCAGTTTAAGGAAGTTTGCAAGATTTCAAGTTGATNAGTATTTATTTATTTATATTGATTACTATTAATTATTTATTACTACGGAGTACTCCGTACTCAAATTGGTCATTTTATGTATTTATTTATTTATTATTATTATTGCTACTATTATTAATGATATTGTTTCATTTATTTATATATTATTATTATAATTATAATTATAATTATAATTATAATTATAATTACACTAAATAATTTCAGCTCACCTCAACTGTTTCAACCAACTTCAATTCAGTTCAGTCCATTTCAGTTCAGTTTARCCAACTCAACTCATCCCACATCAGTTTAAGGAAGTTTGCAAGATTTCAAGTTGATGAAAGGATTTATTTTACTTGAGAAATAAGGATCTAAAAAATTAGGAAAGTTGGATTATAGACCAAAAGACTTATTTTTCCTCTCATTTTCCTTGGTTTAGCCGTGTGATATGTATGTAACATTCATGATTTTTTTATATTTTTTTTTATATTTTTCCAACTTGGCCGTGTAATTCATGTACTCCATTATACATGTTTACACTATTTCATTCTTTTTTTCGCCTTTTCTTTTGGATAAATTTCTTTCTTTCTTTGTTTGTTTTTTTTATTATTTTCCTTATCTTTTCTTTTCCATTTTAAAAACCCAAACCCTTTAAATTTAGAAACTGACCCTTTCATATTTAACTTACTAAGTATAAAATATCCGAAATTATATTATTTCGGATTTTATTAAGTACTCATTTTATTTGAAAATAGTTTTGGCACCAAAATTTAAATTTTCTTTTAGYTCCAAAATTTCAAAATTTGTTTAAAATTACCTAAATACCCTTTTTGTATTTAAAATAGTTATAAAATACTTTGAAAATTCTTCTAAAAAACACGAGGTATTATAATGTTGGGCAGCTACGCACTGAATGACTGAGTGCCAGATTGGCGGGATTGGCTGGAGKTAGCTAAAGGGGCTACTCCAACCTTCAGGAGAGGATACTCACTTGCTTAAGGAGAGCATTGWGCTCCTAGAGAGTGATCGGGTCATTCGGGTGGGGGTACCGRATGGGTGAGGGATAATTAGTCCTCTCAGTTGGAGCCCCTTATTCGACCTGCATGTGGGTCAACGATGCCTAATCCCCTCCTAGTGATTGGCTGGCTGGCCACCTCTGCCTGGTTGACTTCCTATAGGTGTTTGGTGTTGGGCCCCATACTTCGTACTCACTAAGACTTGAGCTACCGTCCCCACAGATGGTGTCAATTTGTTCCTGGATAAGGAACTACTCTAGGTAACAAAGAGAAAAGGATAGCTAGGGACGACAGTTGGAGCCTCAACCTAACCTTCCTCGGTTTCCTCCTTCAACATTTTGTTATTTGGCAACCAGCAGCCTTGTCCTAGAAATCAATATTTTGTTAAACGTATTTTGTTAGATATCCTAAGACCAAAAAAAGCCCCTTAGCAAGGTACTATTCATAATGAATAGTGCGCTTACATTTTTTCCCATCATATTGAGTGCCACATTGACCTTTTTTTTTTACCCTCACCACCTGCCATCTTCTTCCCCCACGCATTTCTTCTGTACTACTCTCTACCTCTTTCTGCTCTACATTTTCATCACCATTTTCTCCGCCATTTTTATGCGTCGTTTTTTTCCTTGCGATTATCTTTGTGTGAAGTTGGTTGCTGTAAGCGATGACCGCATGCAACCCAGGGGGCGCAAAAAGGAATCCTTAAGCTTGGGTAGTGGCCATTGGTGGTGCTGATGAGGTTAGTGGCCGTTGACGACCACCGCATACAACTAACCTAGGGGGCCGAAAAATATTTGCAAGATGTCAGATCTACTGCTTGTGGGATTTTAGGGTTTGTGTTTTGCCCAAATCTGAACTTTGTAAGTACTGATGTTAGGGTTTTCTTATAATTAAGGTTATTTGTTATGGTCTTTTGCATCCTAAGTTCATGTTTAATTAACTTAGATTATAGTGGGATTTGATTCTGGGTTTTGTATTTGCTGTATTTGTGGTTTTGAGTTGAGATCCATGTTTGCGATTTCGACAATCTTGAATTCAGTTTGAAATATGCCTTTTTGTGTGTAAACATTGGGTTAGTGCGGGCTGTTGAGTTCGAAATTATGGATTTAGGGTTTGACAATTTGGGTTTCCACTTCGAAAATCATAGATTTCAGTTTAAAAGTGTGAGTTTTGGCTAAAAAATGAGGTGATTTCGAAAATCCTGGTAATACTTGGAAGATTTCAAGGGAAATTCTTGTATTATTGGAGCAATGGTTTCAAAGGCTGGCAAACTCATCATCCTTTTCTCTTATGCCAACTCCTTTCTTCGCATTTCCTCCTCATCATCACTTCATCACATCTTCTCTTCTCATTTAGCTGCCATTTTTTCTTTGATTCTGCTACCACTTACTCTTCAGATCTACTACTCTCTCTCTCTCTTCCAAGTGATCTTCTTTAATTTTTACTATTCACAATTACAATTTATTTTGCAACTGTTATCATCGCTTCATTTTCTTCCTTTTTGATATTTTGAATTTTGAATTTGATTATTGTGTTTAGCTATTTTTGAATTATCTGTTGTTTGATTTTTCAAACATAATTAACCGTTGAATTTAAACACATGCAATCTATCTTATTTAATTATTTCGCCCTATTGCATTGTGCTTACATTTCTAGAATTTGTGGAGTTAGGTTTAGTGTTGCATACTTAATCTATAATTTGGTTTGATGTATTTAAGATTTGAGGAGTATCACAGAAATGCAAAAAGAGGAGGTTTTAAATAATTTGATGTGGAATTCGCTTGTTTAAACTATTTAATAATAGTTAGGTTGGCAAATTTTTTTTTTCAAATTTTGCTTTTAGTTCATGATTTGTTGCTGGAGTAGCGAAAATGATTCCTATACAATGTCATCGTTGCGTTCCCGTGCACGATTGGAGCAATTACTCATGCGATTGTTCACATATACCGGCATCTTGTGAATTACATTGAGCCTACTTTTTAAACATATGTTGTTCGGAATCTTCATATCATCTTCATGGTTCCAGTGAGTGCAACTGTAGATACCTACATTTGTCCCTAGCCCAAGAAAGCCGATGATAAGACACCCCTTGCAACACACAAGCTGAATTGAGAGAGAACTAGGGCCTTGACAGGCCCTAAAAAGGCAAGTTTTCATTACACCAAACACGTTTCTGTACACAAAGCACCCTTAAAAGTAAGTTTTAATTTCAAAATAATTTTAAATTATTTTTTAAATATTTTTCTACAATTTTTCGAAATTTTTCTAAGCATTTTTGGCAATTTTTGGAATTTTCAAGAATTTAATTAATTTTGCGATAGTTAATTAAATTACGAAAACAATTCCAAAATTCATGAAATTTTAACAAAACACACTATTTTTTACAAGAAATTTTATGAATATTTTTCCATAATTTTTGGAGTTATGGAAAAGTAGTTATGAATTTCCGAAGCAAAAACGCGCACCCGAGCGAAACGGCTCATTTCGGGTGTTGTAACAAGTAATTTGAAGATGACGTGTCCTGGCTAATAGAGTTTTCCTAGCTTCTGGGTTGAGAGAGGGGTCAAGGCTCCCCTTCAATGCTACCTCGGGAGAGCTGACCTTCTATTGGACAAAGTATGACTCTTGGCTATCTCCAGTCTCCTAGTCAACGTTTGATTTTTTTTTTTGCTCCTAGAACCTCAAAGTTCGCTTGGCACTTGCACAAAGTAAAATAATCCTATTTGGATTATGTCCCCTCTGATGCTTAAGTAAGTACGGGATTGAAGGGAATAAAAGTGCCAAGCTAGAGAGAGAAAGTAGTGAGAGATGATCTCAAGTTAGTTGGAAGTTGTATGCAATTTATGCTAGGAGAAATGTAGGTGCCATAATTGTGGTTTCTCGGGGTATTTATAGGCAATCCCTCAAAAACCAAGGCAACCTTTGGATGGGTGACACTTGTTTTCCATCTGTGCTTCCTTGTGTTCCTTACTACTGTTTCAGTGTAGAACCGTCGGTTCTCCGTCTCGTTTCAGTTTGGATTAACTTAATTTGTAGCATTTTCCATGTGGATCGCTTTGACCCAATATTTGGAGGACACGAGGACAAGGATTTTCCGTGTCACATCATTTGCCCCTCAAAGACCCTCTAAATCATTGGATTTATAGGGTGTTTGATCTTGATTTTACATTAATTTACACTTTGTAAATAAACCAAAAATAAAATAATTTCTCTCATTTTTTCCTTTTCTTTTTTTCCTTGGGAAGTGTGCCCTTGTGAGTGGTGAGTGGCCTGGCCAAGAATTCCAATCGCTTAACATTTATTTCTCATGGTARCTGTACAGGTGGCCAATTCGGCCTTCCCGCTCAAATCCCTTCTCCGTTTCAAAATTGAAAAGAAGGGGAAGAGGAACCATTGAGGCTGGGGCATAAATACCCCTTGAAGTAGAGAGAGAGAGAGAGAGACTTTTTAGCTCTGACTTCTCTCTAAAAAATCACTCTCGCTTCGCACTTCTCTCTCTCTACACTTCGCACATTTTCAAGCTTTAGCGACGATGTAGCTTCGCAGTTAGCGACTTCCCGACTTCGCAGTTAGCGACTTCCCGACTTCGCAGTTCGCAGTTTTTTTAGATCTTCTTCAACACTTTATTGACTTCGCACTTCAGTTACTGTTCGCACCTTTTCTTTCTTCGTACTTATTCTTTTTTATCAAAATAATAATGAGCGATGCAAGATCTACAGACTCTTCGCCTAATAAGAATAGGGTTGGGGGCTTGGAATAGCCTAGTCCAACTTCGCCTGGCTCCAATTTAACTGCTTTCTCTTCTACCCTTGATTTTTTGTACTCGCACTTTGTAGCTCCTCGTCCCATYCTTGACACTCTGTCTATTCATATCAGGATGCCTGGCATTAAGACAACTGCTACAAGGAGACTTGAGAACCAAATATGAGAAGACGAGGAGCCAAAACCGAGTACTACTAGCCGCTTGCCTATGCGCGAGTAGAGGACTCCAGTCTTGACTCCGTAGACAGAAGTGCGAGCATAGATGCTGCTTTGCATGAAAGCAGCGACGAGGAGACCAACTAAAAATTTGCCAAGGTTAAGGGCGAGGAGGAGGCAGAATACGAGCAGGATCCCTTGGCGTGGACCGCCAAAAATAAACCTCCAGTGGAGGATTCATCAGAGGATAAGGACAAGGACAAAGACAGTCCTCCCTCAACCATAGTGCGAAAGGCTTGGAGGGCCGCACTTTCGCAATTCCAGCACATCTACGCACCTCATATTGGCTTCGTCTTACTTAAAGTAAAGGAGAGGTTCGTGATCCCTGCTGAGGGGACTGCGATCACCCAGAGGACAGAGAACACCTTTGCAGTTTATAAAGTGGTGGTGGACTTGGGTCTTCGCTTCCCTTTGTACTCCTTCATAATAAATCTAATGAAGGCCTATGGCATAGGCCTCGCACAGTTGACACTGCAGTCATGGTGTGACATCCTTGGATATATGGCCACCTGTAAGGTGAAGGGCTGGCCATGCAAGACTGAGGTCTTCCTTCGCATGCATCTGATCTCCAAGAACAGCAGATGTCAGGCTGGTTGGTTCCAGCTTCAGCAGAAGGGTAAGTATATGACCTCGCTGGATAAGCCAAATAAAGTGTACAACTGGAAGAATGACTTCTTCCTTGTACACACCGAGAACACATCCCTCGCCAAGATCCTTTCCTCTTGGACCTCGCATCAGAATGCATTTAAGGAGAGCGATTTGGGTGCGAGAACTCCAGATATTGTACAACAGTTGGAGTACTTCGAGACCACGGAGTACACATATAGGGCCTTGAATCGCAAGACCACGATTCCCAAAAACTGGCTCCCAACTCTCGAGTGCTTCTGCAATAAAGATTTTATGCGAGCCTTTGACCTCGCAGGTGGTCGCCGAATAGGGCGAGAGCTGAGAGGTAGACTTTCAACTTCCTCATTATTGTTTTTGTCTGAACTTTTTCTAACCAAGTGTTCCCTCTCGCAGATTCTGCTTTCGCAAGGCTTCCCAGTCATTTAAGTGGGACCATGTCTAGCGAAGACTTTCAAGCTTTCTCAGCCGCATGGCATCTGAAGACCCTTACAGAGAAAAATGCCATTCATCGGGTAAGTTCCTTCTCTCGCATTTTACTTCTCGCCCTTCGCATGAAAAGTTTTCTCAAATGCGAAGGCAATAGGTTCGCGTGTCGCATGAACATTTGCTCAAATGCGAGGCACGAGTCAGTTTTCCTGCTTAACTTGCGATGTTTCTCACTTGGAATTTTTTCATTTTGCAGAAGTGGAGAAGCCTTCCGATATCTTGAAGACTGCGAGGTCCTCTGCCTCAAAGAAAGACCAGTCTTATAAATCTGCTCCAAAGGCAGATGTCAAGAAAAAGACTTCTCCGTACAAGGTGTTGAAAAAGACACCCACTTCGCGTGACGAGGAGAAAGAAAAAACAAAACCTTCCTCGCGGGGCGAGGAGAAGGAGAGAGCAAGACATTCCTCACGAGGCGTGGAGAAAGAGAAAGCAACACCATCCTCGCGGGGCGAGGAGAAGGAGAAATAAAACACTCCTTGCGAAGTGAGGAGAAGAGCAAATCAAAACACTCTTCGCGTAGCAGGGAGAAGAAGACGGAACACAAATCACCTTCGCAGCCTGCGGGGAAGTCCACTGCACCCCGGGAACCTGTGAAGACTGGGGTGAAAATAAGCGAGCCCTCCGAGGGCCAGAAGAAGAGGACTACCGAGGTGATCGGCAAAGGTAAAAAGGTTGAAGTGGCTGTTGAGAAGCCAAAATGCCCAAAGCTAACTCCTTTAAAACCCAAGGGGGACACCTCGCAGTCAGCTCAGGTTGGCGAGAAGAGACCTCCTTTGCCTTCCCTATGTGAGCCATCATCGAAGAAGCAGCAGACATCAGGTACATCTAGTTTTCCTCGCAGTTTAATTTTGGGTCCACATGCTCATCCCACTGAGGTTCTCATCTTCAACAAGTATGAATTAGATCCTGCTTTGTTTAGGCCGCGAACCTCTAGTGGGTCGCAGTCATCGRAGGTGAYRTATGAAAGGAGATCAAAGACCTTGCATGATTCTCCTCTTTCATGGCCTYGCCACCCTGATCCATGTGGCWGGTCTRACTCAGATAYCGTTCCCTATGTGCCAGGTGCTGCGAACGATGAGACTCCAATCCTCGAGCAGACTTTTGTGGACATGTCTACTTTTGGCAAGGTTACTAAAGTCCAAGACAAACCTTCTTCTCCAGTTCCTACTRCTGAAGAGATGGAGGAGCTTCGCAAGTGGGCTTAGACCCTCAAATTCTTCCCTCTTGAATTTAGCTATGTGGGGGACCTCAACCAGATTAACTATGAGGAGCTGCTGGCCAACCCAACTGTCGAGCCCCCACTAATTTCCACTCCTCTTGAGAGGCCAGAGCCAAAGGGTCACCCGTCACTGAGGGTTGATGACAACTTTGTCCARGGCTTGGACAAATTTGTTGCGAAGAAACACCCTTCGCTGGTTGCTGCCCTCTCTGCTTATGCGCTGGAGGATGACAAGTGGTTGAAGGTGGATGAGGTCGACCACTATTCTTCTCGCAAGTTGAGTGCAGAAAAGAAGAAGAAGTAGAAGAAGAAGAAGATAGGGGGCGACATGGTCCGTTGTGCGAGCAAGAAGTACAAGGACAACCTCGCTGGTTACGCGGTTGGATCTTGTGGTCGAGCAATGAGTCGGCTCGTCGATGTAAGTTTTTTACTTCACTTTATTTTTGTTTAAGTATGCTCTCTCGTGTTTTTTCCATTTTAACTCTGACATCGCTTCGCAATTTTTTCTTCAAGTGATGGTGCGACTGCACGGTGTCGCCAAGGCCATGCGAAAGGCTAATCGCGAGGCCAAACACAAGGAGTTGTTGTACTAAGAGTCCCTAGAGTACCTATCGCAGCAAACCCTTGCCATTAAGGTAGATGATGTAGAGGCTACCTATACTCTTGGACACAGCTTAAATGCGGTCAAGGTGGCTTATCGCAAATCACTGGAGGGCCACCACTCCCTTCTCACGAAGCACAACACTATGGTCAAACATGTGGCCGAATCAGCTGAGAAGGAGGAAGAACAAGTCAACAAGGCCGTCGTTGAGAGGCCTGAAGAAGAGGTAGCTGCGCTTGCTGATGAGATGCCTAAGCTCGAGGAAGAGGCAATGGGGAGGGCAGAGGCTAGAGTTCAAGATGAACTTGAAAACCTTCGCTTCATTGCTCAAGAACAAGACCGAGGGCTTACAGAGTTGAAGAAAAATCAAAAGATCAAGTTCACCGAGGCTAAAAACTCAAGCATTGAGGAGATGCGAACTTTAATGGAGCAGGCTTGGCATCTCTTTCCTGCGAAGAAGAGCTATCCTTTTCGCTGCTTCGAGGAGAGATTGGACTACATTGAGACTGTCAACATCATTCAGAAGATGCCTGACACTAAAGAAGAGCCAAGKCCTCCAATTCCAGGKAAGAACTTCCAGTACGTCTACGTCRACACTRAGCATTCGACGGATTCRACRTTCTCATCTGATTCTTCTTCAGACGGCGAGGACYAACCTCGCCAAGATGACAACARCAGCRACAACAATGATGGCAAGGAGGAAGATGCCAAAAAAGATGAAGGCAATGTCGATCCTGCCAAAGATGGCGACGACGTAGATCAAGATGAAGAYGTCGACATCGAGAACATCAACGATGCAGATGATGGTGATGTTCGCATCCAATGAGGATTAYTTSTCCTCGCCTTTTGTTYAGCCTAGCTTAGTGATGTTGTATTCTTGTTTTATACCAGATTTGTACAAGTACTAAGCCTCGCACAACAATTATTCTTTTGATAAGAAAGCTTTGTAATCTCATTTTGAAATCCAATAGAAGCTTTCATACCATCCATGAAATGTTCCAAGTCCAGTTTCTCGCAGTTTTTCTTTGCTTTTTATTTTTTGCATTCGGACTTCGCACTTCCTGCCACTTAGGTACACTTGCCCTTGTAGTCCATGGGTTCATTCTTGGTCGCATGGGCTACACTAGTTGCCAGATTTAGTGTAAGCATATATGTGCGATCAGATTCGCTTCTAGATGGCGAGAACTCTTACTTGTGCGAAATGTACAAGTTTATAGATTTTAAGAATTGGTTGGCTTAAGACCTAGCGGTGGTGTCAAGTCAATCAATCATAYTGATTGCCCTTARACTTGGAGATTGAGTCAAGGAAGTCGCAATCTTATCTCACTCGCAGGTCACARCTGCCTTGACTTTCAGATATGTGCGAATCAACTTTAAGCGTTTTTACAAAACGGTAAGCTCRCACRTTGCAGCTTGCCYTGGTTTGCAGATATTGTGCGAGCTAATTTTGAAMGTTTTTACAAARCGGTAAGCTCGCACGTCGCAGCTTGCCCTGGTTTAYAGATTTCGTGCGAGCCAATTTTGAACGTTTTTACAAAACGGTAAGCTCGCACGTCGCAGCTGTTTCTTTAGGCAAGATGCGAGACCATAGGTGAAGCAATGGGCGTTTTCCCAATCTACTTGATAGGTCGAATCCCCATTGTTGTGTTATTTCTTGATGCTTTTTGGGTCACTTGCCCTTGATATGTCAGAGCACGAGGCCATTTTCCGTTGATTTTACAAAACGGTAAGCTCGCACGTCGCACATTTTTATCTTCAGTGCGAGTTAGTTTTTGTAGTTTTTACAAAACAGTAAGCTCACACGTCGCATATTGTATGGGTCACTTGCCCTTCGCACATTATTAAGAGCTTATTTGCTCGTCGCTCGTTATCTAGGAAGGTTTTGTCATTCACATATCTAGGTACGTTTGCCCTATCTTGATAATTTTGCCAAGTTTGTAAACTATTAAGCACATGRCTTAAAAAATTTGTCAASTTTTTAGGTTAATTTTTACAAGCAAATTATCGATTAAATCTCGTTTTGAGATCGGCCATGGGTGTAAATTATTCGCTTTGAATTTTTACTCTATGCCCAAGTAGGGGAGTTGCCCCTATTAAGATAACAAAAATTTGAAGTTCAAAGTATTGAAGGCTTTTATTCAATCTAGATACTTCAAAATTTTACAAGTTTTGAGCGCCTTTAGGTCGACTCAAACTTAACAATGCRAGTGCACGCTTGGCAACTCGACTTAGGATGAGCGCCTTYAGGTCGACTCATGAATGTTTGCTTAAACATAGAATTTTCGTAAGTTGTCAGCACTTCATAGATGGGTAAGCCATTGCCCTTGACCATCTTCTAGCTTGAAAGTTCCGTCCCTCAACACCTCACAAATTTTATATGTACCTTCCCAATTTGGGGTCARCTTTCCATCTTCCTTAGCACTTCTCGTAGATTCCATCTTTCTCAACCCTAGGTCTCCCAATTGGAGAGGCCTATGGTTGACTCGTTTGTTGTATTCCCGGGAYAATATTAACTTATWGATTTGTTGGCGAAGGAGAGCGCTGCCCCGGATCTCAGGTGTGAGGTCAAGATTACACTTCATAGCTTCACAATTTCCTTCTTCGGTGTACATCTTGACCCGTAGAGTTGGTTCATACATTTCGATGGGCAACACAGCGTCTGAGCCAAAGACAAGAGTGAGTGGAGTCTCCCCYGTTGAGTTCTTCACCGTCGTTCGGATTGACCATAGCACACCCATAGACCCTTTGCATGGTCCAACTTCTTCTTCAAKCCATTACTTATGATCTTGTYGAAGGACTCAACCTGTCCGTTAGCTCGGGGATGTGCCACAGAAGCAAAGTGGGCRGTGATTCCTTRGTYTGATAGCCAATTAGTGAGAAGATTTGAATCAAATTGAGGGCCGTTGTCGAAGACAATGGACTGAGGYAYGCCATATCGWGTGATGATATTCCTAGTCAAGAACCCTTGGACATCAGGCACTTTGATGTTTCTCATTGGCTCAGCTTCCACCCATTAGGTGAAGTAGTCTACTTCCATGATCAAGAATTTCTTTTGCCCCAAAGCTTGAGGAAAAGGTCCGAGGATATCCACACCTCATGGATTTGGCACAGGGGACAATTGATTTGCCGGCCGTTGATGAATGTTGGCTTGGATTTGACACTTTTGACATTTCTTGACTAGGTTAGCAGCATCTTCTCTCAAAGTTGGCCAGTAGTGGCCTGTTCGAAGAGTCTTCTCAGCTAAAGACCTTGCCCCAATGTGTGATCCATACTCGCCTTGATGGATATCGTCCAACACTTCTGCCCCTTTCTCAGGAGTGATGCATTTGAGTAAGGGGTGAGAGAAAGACTTCTTGTAGAGCTGGCCATTCCAATATACAAACCACGTATCTCGCCGYTTCACATACTTAGCTWTTTTAGGATCGAGAAGTAGGATACCGGTTTGCTTGAACTCAATGATCTCATCCATCCAAGTGCTTCCCTTATTGATGTAGTGGACCTCGTCTAGCTCATCTATACTCTGTTGGTTTTTGACTTCCCAAAAGACTGACCTTGGAGAGTCTGCCGTAGCTGAGCTAGCCAACATGGATAATGCTTCGGCTTGATTATTTTCCGCCCTAGGCACTTGCACTAGGTGGAAACATTCTAGCCCTTCAACTTCCTTCTTGACCATGTCTAAGTCCTCGATCATATTTTCATCTCTGGCCTCATACTCTCCATTGACCTGACTCACCACTAATTGCGAATCCGACATAACATCATTTTTTCGTGCCCCAGCCACCTTGCATATTCTGATTCCCGCCACCAGAGCTTCGTACTCGGCCTTGCTGTTAGATGTTTGGAATTTGAATCGCATGGCATATTCAAAAGTATCTCCCTCCGGATATTTTAACAAGATCCCTTCCCCACAACCATTTTGGGTGGATGATCCATCCACAAATAATGTCCAAACATCACTTGACGTTTCGGCTGGAGGGGGCCTGGTCATTTCGATAATGAAATCTGCTAGGGCTTGCCCCTTTATGGCCTTCCTTGGTTCGAACTCAAGGTTGAACCCGTTCAATGCTATTGCCCATTTCAACATTCTCCCCGAAGACTCCATCTTGGTCAATGGTTGCTTGAATGGCTGATCATTGTAGACAACAATTTTGTGTGCCGTAAAGTAGGGACGAACACGATAATGAGTGCTAAGCCATCATGAGTGCTAAGCCAAATTTTTCGGACGTGGTGTAGCGCATTTCAACTCCTTGAAGTACATTGCTTATGAAGTAAACCGCCAATTGAGCTCCTTCCTTCTCATTCACCAACACGATCGACAAGGCATGTTCTGAGACTGAGAGATACATAAACAACGTCTCTCCTTCCATGTGGCTCACCAACCTTGGAAGAGAGTGCAAGTGTTCTTTTAACTTGACAAGGCAGCTTCACCCTCTTCGCTCCATTCAAATTTGGCACTCTTTTTGATTGCCTTGAAGAATTATTAACACTTGTCTCCAGACTTGGAAAGAAATCTACCAAGTGCTGCCAGACAACCTGTCAGTCTTTGTACATCTTTCACATTCCATGGTGATTGCATGTCCAAGACAACTTTTATTTTGTCGGGGTTGGCCTCGATACCTCTTTCATCAACTAGGAACCCCAAGAACTTGCCAGAAGTAACCCYAAACRCACACTTCTTCGAATTTAATTTCATGCCAAAGTGACGCAAAGTATCGAATGCCTCTCGTAGATCCCTGACATGATTTTCTTTCTTTTTGCTTTTGATGATCATGTCATCAATGTAGGCTTCTACATTCCTTCCAAGCTGCTTAACAAAGATGGTGTTTAGACATCTTTGGAAGGTAGCAGGGGCGTTTCTCAAGCCAAAAGACATTACCTTGTAACAATAAAACCCATTGTCGGTGACAAAGGCTGTCTTGTCCTGGTCTTGCACCTTAAGAGGGATTTGATGAAACCCTGAATAAGCGTCTACAAAGCTCATAGCCTCGTGCCCTGTTGTAGTCCACACACATTCTCCATGTCCCATTTGGCTTGGGGACTAACACAACATTGGCCACCCACTCTGGATATTGGCAAGGACGAAGGAACCTGACGTCTAGCAGTTTTTTCACTTCCTCATCAATTGTCTTGCTTTGCACTTGACCCAAGGTTCTCTTCATTTACACGAATGGTTTGAAGGTTGGATCAACGTCTAAGCTATGCTGGGCGATCTTTGGATCAAGCCATAACATCTCTTCTGCTGAGAAGGCGAAGACGTCCTGTACTCTCTTAGCAAGTCTTTAACCTCTTGCCCCAGTTTATCATTCATAGCATCACCTACCTTGACCATTCTCCCTGGCAAGGTGGGATCTAAAGCAAAGTCCTCTTGCTGACCCCCTGGCTCTGGCTGAGAGATGGAAGCAAACAAACCATGTATGGTAATCATTTCTTGGTGAGTGCCATGAACCATCAACACCTCGCCGGACTTTCTCTTCTTATTGATCCCTTGATTTGAAGTCTCAGGCACATCATTATCCTTGCCCCTAGCAAGTGGCTTGACGGTGGTTAGGTAGCACACTCGAGCAACTTGCTGATCTCCATAAATTGTGCCAACCTTGCCCTAGTCACTTATAAACTTCATCAACATTAGATGAGTAACCACCACTGACTTAGAAGCATTGAGTGTTGGGCGGCCGATGATAACATTGCAGGCCGTCATGTTTTTGACCACCAGGAACTTGACTCGCAAGTGCCTACAAACGTTCTTCCGTCCTAGACGAAGAGTGAGAATGACTACACCCACTGGCTGAATGATGCCACCGCCAAAACCAATTATGGGATTGTGGCATGGCACCAAATCATCATCATTGTACTTCAACTTCTGAAGACACTCGAAGCTTATGATGTCGGAGGAGTTTCCCGTGTCAATAAGAATGCGACGGACACGCTTATCCGCCACCTTCATTTCGACCACGAGAGGGTCATCGTGGGGGGTGCTTACCTCCCCATGATCCTTCTCGCAAATGAGAATGTCTGGGAAATTCTCCTCCTCATCTTTGTCAAGGAGCATTACATGTTGAGGAGTCCTCATATAGTCTAAATGGCCCTTRGCTGTTGGACCTCYAGTAGTAAAGTCTCCAGAGATCGTGTGGACGATTCMAGAGTCAGAATGTTCCTCGTTTTGGGCACCCTCATTTGAAGGGGATTTCTTTAGAAGTCTCTTAATCAAATGMTTCTTCACCTWGCCCTGGTGTGCTAGACGATCAATAGTTCGTTGCAAGGTGTAACAATCATCGGTGACATGTCCAGGCTTCTTGTGGTACTTGTASTATTTARACTTGTCCCTCTTGTCCATTACAGTTTTGATTGGAGGGGGATCTTTGATTTGAACATCCCGACTTACTTCCTTGTAGACCTGGTAAAGATCTTTGGTGTATTCAACTGTTGGGGTGTAACTGAACTTTCTCTTCTTCCTGGCCGCTGCTTTCTGTGACGTTCCCTCCTCTTCTATATTCCAGGTGCCAGACCTCTTTTTGTCATGCCCACCACTTCAATGCGCCTGGTTGCTTTGATGTTTGTAAGAGGGGGGGAGTCACCTTTTCTTTGGCTTGCTTGACAGCACAGACCTCTTCAGCATGGATCCATGCTTCTGCCTCTCTCATCATTTCGTTCAAGTCCCCAACCCTTTGTGTTACCATTTGGAACTTGAATGGACTATCCTCGTCCAACCCACGATAGAAATTGTCCAGGATCACTCGGTCTGGCAAGTCTGTGATCTAGAGAGTCTAATTGTTGAAGCATTTAACATAGCTTCTCAAGCTTTCGTTGGGTCGTTGTTGAATTCTTCCCAAGTGCAAGCTACTTTTTTGCTCTTGGCGTTGTGCCATGAAATGATGAGTAAAAAGAACAACTAATTCATTAAAGTTATGGATAGAACCTATTGGAAGACCGCAGTACCACCTTTGGGCCAGCCCTTAAAGATAACTGGGAAGTATTTGCACCAAGTCACATCATCGGCCTGGGTGGTTAGCATAAGATGTTTGTACATTGCCAGGTGATCATCTAGGTCAGTGGTTCCATCATAAGTATCAATGGAAGGAAAGTTGATCTTCTGAGATTGCGTGGCCATGAGGATGGAGGGAGAGAAGGGATTCTTGTCAGTTAGGGAGAGCACTTGCATCCCCTAGTCACCCCTTGGGATGGCTGACCGTAACCCCTATCCTGGTAAACACCGCTTTGGTGACACCCCCCACGTTGGTGGGATTGGACCTCCATCTCATGGCGAGGTAACCTTGGAGCAGCCTGGCCAAATGTGATGTGAGAAGGACCATGTGTTCTAAAAGAACGATGAAATGGGTCCGTGCACACTAGCGTAGAACCAGTTAAAGAATGTTCCTCTTTAAGTCGAGCGGCTTGCTTAAGCTTCTCGGTTCTCTTTTTGTCCAGGATCAGCCTGGCATCCTAGTTCCTTTTCGTCTTGATCTCGATTATCTTTCGAGTATCCATTGAGGAAGCTTCACGATCTTGCTTCCTCTTCTCGATGAGGGTCCTGACATCTGATCTTCTGGCTCCTCACGAGAAGAAACATCATCTTCAACATAGGCTTCATTAAACCTATAGGGTCCGCCCTTAGCAGAAGTAGCCTTCACTAGTGGAAAAATTGCCATAAGTAACTCCCTATTTGTAACCATCGTATGAATTGTTAGTTACAAATTACTTTTTTGTAACCAACGTTCGATAAAGTTGGTTACATATAACTATTATTTGTAACCAACACATTAATGATGGTTACAAAAAAATTTAAAGTAACCAACAAAGAAAATGTTAGTTACTTATAATGTGTTTATGATGGACTAAGACTAATATTTGTAACKATKRTTATTTTTGYTGGTTACAATTAAGAAAAATATGGCAATTAAAAAATCAAGTTTRTTGRATTTTTTTTGTTCATTTCACGTTCTAYATCGCACTTTCATTCCTTTTTCTCTTCTTTAACCTCTCTCTTCTCCTCTGATCTTCATCAACCTTTAATCAAATTCTTTGTTTTTTTGTTCTTGGATCTCCATTACTACTCACCGCTCGCGTATAGATCTTCTCAAATATTCTAATTCGTCTAAGATTCGTCAATCTACTACTCACCACCATGGCCTTCTAGCCGCCGCCACAATTTCGAAACCCTCTCGCTGYCGCCGCYACAGTTTCGGAACCCTCTCACCGTYGATGTCGCCACAAATTCGGTCAGATTTTACTCGATGTTGAACATCAATTTTGAATTATGGTTCTTATTGTTCGAATTTATTYTTGTTCGAATTAGGGTTTATTCTTATTATKATTTGTCCTGATTCAAATTAGGGTTTATTCTTGTTTTTGGTTGTTMAATTTTTTACTTASTGTTTCCTGCAAATTTGTTGCTTCGTGATACATTTKATCTTCTTTTGGATGATAATTATGTGTCCCATCTGGATAGTAAATGTTGCGCTCAGCCAGAGGCCAACCACAAGGGGTGGTAGCTTCCTGTTATTCTTGTTCCGATTCAGCTTTACAATTTGACTTGTCCACTCCTTGACCTCTGAGTTATTTAGTGCCATAGTAGCCAGGATTTGCTTGTCCCCCAAAGTGATATAGAATTTTTGGTCGTCTTCTCTTTCAACACTGCTTGTAAGTTGTAATAGCCATTGTAGATGGTTCCGAAATTCGCAACTCCGAAAGATAGCGCGTTCGTTCTTCTACTTTCTCGTTTTCTCGCTTTTCATTAAAGGTATTAATCAGAGGGTTTTTTTAGCACTATTRGCAGGCTGTAAGCAGRGCAACAGAAGCAAGTYCAGGATTTTCAAGTCAGGAACTACTTATAAGTTATAATCAATTTAAGTGAAAAAACCTTCCTCCAGGTTAGATACAATTTAGCTTGCACTGAACTGAATTGCTCATGTTATTTACAATGTTACATAATTCYYTGAATRCCCAGCAAATTGCAAACTTGCAAAGCAAAACAAGTGAAGTATGGYCASTCTTGTGATATTTTSGCTCATTTGAGGCAAACAACAAATATAATATTCGAATTAAACAACAAAATATGTGACACTTACTAAAATTTCTTTAAAMCCCTTCTAGTGAAGAACTATTCTGAGGGTGGGTATAACTGTGCAAGGAAGCAAGGCTGCGTAGGCGAGGCGGACTGGGTAGGTGCAACGGGGCCGAACTGAGTCCTCGRTCATATTTTCATCTCTGGCCTCATACTCTCCRTTGACCTGACTCACYACTAATTGCGAGGTGGGTTGGGTTGTGGTTGCTGAGTTGCCTCCATTTAGGTCCTTACTCATTAGCTAAATGTCTACATTGTGCCTGATAAATGCTTATGCTATTATGCCTATTAGTTCATTCTCGATACGTATAAAGTCTCGTTCCTCTCCCTAGTATTTCTGGCCTTTGGAACTGCCTAGCATGCAGGATGGTTTTGTGCCCCCACTTGTGCTCCCCAAKAAGAAATAGATATGTAAAAGTGGGAGAACAATGAAGTGGGTGGGTGGGGGGCAGTAGCCACAAGCTGTTTCTTATTGCACTAATGGAGAGTTCTATTTCAACTTTAAACTTACTTCCTTAACTTTACGGAAAATTGTAGAAACTTATATTAGAGAAAAGGCCCTAATTTCCTCATTGATACTTTACGCATATTAATTTTTCATTGCATTGTATATTGGAGTTGGTACTTATAATTAGCATCAGAAATTATATTTGCCTTTTTTCATTTACAGTGTTTTTATGTTGATTAATAATGGTTTGATGCTTGTAGGCTTGTCCAGGTGCCATAAACATATTGAAGACTGTTGGTTTGGTTAGAAGATTTAGATTAATTGTAAATAGTGCACTTTCAAGTTTCAAGCTTATGAGAACTCCTTTACCTGTTCTGCTCGTTTGCTTTTTAGAAACTTGAAAAATTGTTAGATGGTAATGAATTGGTTGTTGTGCCCTCTTTTGTTTGAATTTCCATGTGTTATTCCTTCGGTGTAGAGATGAAGAGGATACTCGTGCTTTACATTACATGATTAATAATATTTGAAGGTTCATTTGACTAGCTGCTTGTGTTTAGATGTTTTTTTATTGATAGTTTTTGTTTCATTTTGATAATTTCAGGCTATAGTTCTGCTTTTGATATTAATTTTCGGACTTTGCTGTATGATGGGAATCGATACTCCTACAAAGTTTGAGGCTCCACAAGAATCTTCGTAACCTGTTTGCACGAGCTCCTTTTGTAGTACAGCAGCATTCATTTTAGGGTGTTGATTTCCAGGGTATTCAAAGATTTTCTAACACATAAGAAGATCAGCCTGCGAGTTTAACGTTGAAACTCTGGTATTTTTGTGTATCGATATCTAATTATCTATGGCCAGAGGGAGAGATGGCCCCATGTAAAATTTATTCGTCAGCTTATATGGTCTTCTTGTAACTTATAACGAGTAAAAGATCCTCACAAAGTGAGAGACAAGATTAGTAAATTAACTATGTGGTGATTGATATTGTAATTGATACAATTTTTATATTTATATAAAATATTATTGTTTCCTATCCGGAATTCTATAATTGCAAGATATTTGGAATTAATATTTTTTTTTAATTTTGTTTAGTAGTATTTGTAACCATCATTGTTAGAAAATAGTTACAATATGTGTAGTTATAGGTAACCAACATCATAAAAGTGGGTTAATTAATAGTACTATTGGTAACTTACATTTAGACATGTTGGTTACAAATAATGTGTTATTTGTAACCAACATTATGTTGGTTACAAATAACACGGTTTTAGGTAATTGCCACAGCGGTAACCATCGATGTTGGTTACTAAAGTCCAAAAACGATGGTTACATATGGCTATTTTTCCACTAGCGCTTGGTGGCTATTGTTTGTGGTTTGGCAGGCTTGGGAGTGCTATGGTACCTCCTAGCCTAGCTCTTATCTCGTTCCAAAGGAACGTGTTCCGTAGAAACAAATTTGCCTTTTGGCGTTGGATTCTTAACCTTGATGGTTCGAAGTTTGGGAATGGTGGGAGTGTTGAACTCCAGAGCTTGTGACTTGCTAGGAGCTTCACTGCCAGTCACTTTAGATTTGCATGCATGCAAGGCTTTCAAGTGTGCATTCTCTGCTTGGAGAGCGTCAAGTCTAGCCTTTAGCTCATTCTGCTCGGAGAAACGTTCCCATATCTCGTCTACTCCCTTGCTAATCTCGTCCTTAGTACCTCATGGGAAACATACCTACTATCCAAGTCTTGGAGCAACAAGTCGGCATTGTCCTCCAGGCAAACTTGGAAAGTGGAGCCTTGGGCTAGCTAATTTTCCCTATTTGGGTTACTCTCCTTCTTGGAAGATGGAGGTGTGGTCATCCTTCGTAGTGTTTGGTCATCTCCTGAAGCCATTTCTGATTGCCTCCCCACAAATGGCGCCAAAAGTTGTAGCAAGTAATTTGGGGATGACGTGTCTTAACTACAAGATTTCCCTAGCTTCTGGGTTGAGAGAGGGGTGGAGGCTTCCCTTCAATGCTACCTCGAGAGAGCTGGCCTTCTATTGGACAAAGTACGACAACTGGATATCTCCAGGTCTCCTGGTCAACGTTTGATTGTTTCTTGCTCCTAGTACCTCAAAGTTGGCCTGACACCTAAACAAAGGAGAATAATCCTATTTGGATTATCTCCACTCCGATGCTTAAGTAAGTACGGG
>SNQN01000400.1:93097-116894 GCA_008642245.1 Bassia scoparia | reverse complement strand
ACTTCCTCTTGAGAGGCCGAGCAATGGTCACCCGTCACTGACGGGTTGATGACAACTTTGTCAAGCTTGGACAATTTGTGCGAGAAACACCCTTCGTGTTGCTCTCTGTGCTTTCGTTTGGAGGATGACAAGTGGTTGAAGGTGGATGAGTCGACCACTATTCTTCTCGCAAGTTGAGTGCAAAAGAAGAGAAGAAGGAAGAAGATAGGGGCGAATGTCCGTTGTGCGAGAGAGAAGTACAAGGAGCCTCGCTGGTTACGCGCTGGATCTTGTGGTCGGAATGAGTCGGCTCGTCGATGTAAGTTTTTTACCTTCCTTATTTTGTTTAAGTTGCTCTTCGTTTTTTCCATTTTAACTCTGACATCGTTCGCAATTTTTTTCTAAGTGATGGTGCGACTGCCCGGTGTCGCCAAGGCCATGCGAAGGCTAATCGCGAGGCCAAAACAAGGATTGTTTACTTTAAGAGTCCTAGAGTACCTATGCAGCAACCCTTGCCATTAAGGTAGATGATGTAGAGGCTACCTATACTCTTGGACACAGCTTAAATGCGGTCAAGTGCTTTCGCAATCACTGGAGGCCACCATCCCTTTCACGAAGCACAACACTATGGTCAAACATGTGGCGAATCAGCTGAGAAGGGGAAGAAAAGTCAACAAGGCGTCGTTGAGAGCCATGAAGAAAGTAGCTGCGCTTGCTGATGAGATGCCTAGCTCGAGGAGAGGCAATGGGAGGGCAGAGGCTAGAGTTCAAGATGAATTGAAAACCTTCGCTTCATTGCTCAGAACAAGACACGGGCTTACAGGTTGAGAAAAATCAAAAGATCAAGTTCACCGAGCTAAAAACTCAAGCATTGAGGAGATGCGAACTTTTAATGGAGCAGGTTGGCATCTCTTTCCTGCGAAGAAGAGCTATATCCTTTTCGCTGCTTCGAGGAGAGATTGGACTACATTAGAACTGTCACATCATTCAGAAGATGCCTGACACTAAGAAGAGCCAAGTCCTCCAATTCCAGGAAGAACTTCCAGTACGTCTAGCGTCAACACTAAGCTTCGACGGATTCGACGTTCTCATCTGTTCTTCTTCAGACGGCGGACTACCTCGCCAAGATGACAAACAGCAGACAACAATGATGGCAAGGAGGAAGATGCCAAAAAAGATGGAGGCATGTCGATCCTGCCAAAGATGCGACGACGTAGATCAAGATGAAGACGTGACATCCGAGAACATCAACGATGCAGAGATGGTGATGTTCGCTACAATGGATTATTTCTCCCGCCTTTGTTCGCCTAGTTAGTGATGTTGTATTCTTTTTACCAGATTTGTACAATACTAAGCCTCGCAAACAATTATTCTTTTTGATAAGAAAGCTTTGTAATCTCATTTGAAATCCATAGAAGCTTCATACCATCCATGAAATGTTCCAGTCCAGTTTCTCTGAGTTTTTCTTTGCTTTTTATTTTTGCAAGACTTCGCACTTTCTGCCACTTAGTACCTTTCCCTTGTAGTCATGGTTCATTCTTGGTCGCATGGGCTACACTAGTGCCAGATTTAGTGTAAGCATATATGTGGGATCAGATTCCCTTCTAGATGCGAGAACTCTTACTTGTGGAAATGTACAAGTTTATAGATTTTAAGAATGGTTGGCTTAAAGCTAGCGGTGTGTCCAGTCAATCAATCATACTGATTGCCTAAGACTTGAGATTGAGTCAAGGAAGTCGCAATCTTATCTCACTCGCAGGTCACAGCTGCCTTGACTTTCGATATGTGCGAATAACTTTAAGCGTTTTTACAAACGGTAAAGGGTTCACACATTGGCAGCTTGCCTTGGTTGCAGATTTTGCGAGCTAATTTGAAGTTTTTACAAAACGGTAAGCTCGCACGTGGAGCTTGCCCTGGTTTACAGATTTCGTGCAGCCATTTTGAACGTTTTTACAAAACGGTAAGCTCGCACGTCGCAGCTGTTTCTTTAGGATACATGGTGAACGTCAATAGGCGCTTTCCCAATCTACTTGATGGTTTGTTGTGTTATTTTCTTGATGCTTTTTGGGTCACTTGCCCTTGATATGTCAGAGCGCGAGGCCATTTTCCGTTGATTTTACAAAACGGTAAGCTCGCACGTTGCACATTTTTATCTTCAGTGCGAGTAGTTTTTGTAGTTTTTACAAACGTAACTCGCACGTCGCATATTGTATGGGTCCTTTGCCCTTTCGCACATTATTAGAGCTTATTTGCTCGTCGCGTTATCTAGGAAGGTTTGTCATTCATAGGTACGTTTGCCTATCTTGATAATTTGCCAAGTTTGTAAACTATTAAGCACATGACTTAAAAATTTGTCAACTTTTTTATTAATTTTTAATAATTATCATAAATCTCGTTTTGAATCGGCATGGTGTAAATTATTCGCTTTTTTTTTACTCTATGCCCAGTAGGGAGTTGCCCCTATTAAGATAACAAAATTGAGTTCAAAGTATTGAAGGCTTTTATTCAATCTAGTACTTCAAATTTTACAAGTTTTGAGCCGCCTTTAGGTCGACTCAAATTAACAATGCGAGATGCACGCTTGGCAACTTGACTTAGGATGAGCGCCTTTAGGTCGACTTCATGATGTTGCTTAAACATAGATTTCGTAAGTTGTCAGCACTTCATAAGATGGGTAAGCATTGCCTTGACCATCTTCTAGCTTGAAAGTTCCGTCCCTCAACACCTCACAATTTTATATGTACCTTCCAATTTGGGTCAGCTTTCCTTCTTCCTTAGCACTTCTCGTAGATTCCATCTTTCTCAACCCTAGGTCTAATTGGAGAGGCCTATGTTGACTCGTTTGTTGTATTCCCGGACAATATTAACTTATTGATTTGTTGGCGAAGGAAGCGCTGCCCGGATCTCAGGTGTGAGGTCAAGATTACACTTCATAGCTTCACAATTTCTTCTTCGGTGTACATCTTGACCCGTTAGAGTTGGTTCATACATTTCGATGGGCACACAGCGTCTGAGCCAAAGACAAGAGTGAGTGGAGTCTCCCTGTTGAGTTCTTCACTGTTCGTTCGATTGACCATAGCACACCCATGACCCTTGCATGTCCAACTTCTTCTTCAAGCCATTACTTATATCTTGTTGAAGGACTAACCTGTCCGTTAGCGGGGATGTGCCACAGAAGCAAAGTGGGCAGTGATTCCTTAGTTTGATAAGCCAATTAGTGAGAAGATTTGAATCAAATTGAGGGCCGTTGTCGAAGACAATGGACTGAGGTATTGCCATATCGTGTGATGATATTCCTAGTCAGAACCCTTGGACAACTAGCACTTTGATGTTTCTCATTGGCTCAGCTTCCACCATTAGGTGAAGTAGTCTATTCATGATCAGAATTTTCTTTGCCCCAAAGCTTGAGAAAAGGTCGAGGATATCCACACCTCATGGATTTGGCACAGGGGACAATTGATTTGCGCCGTGATGAATAGTTGGCTTGGATTTGACACTTTTGACATTTCTTGACTAGGTTAGCAGCATCTTCTCTCAAAGTTGGCCAGTAGTGGCCTGTTCGAAGAGTCTTCTCAGCTAAAGACCTTGCCCAATGTGTGATCCATACTCGCCTTGATGGATATCGTCCAACACTTCTGCCCTTTTCTCAGGAGTGATGCATTTGAGTAAGGGTGAAGAAGACTTCTTGTAGGCTGGCATTCCATATACAAACCACGTATCTCGCCGTTTCACATACTTAGCTATTTTAGGATCGAGAAGTAGGATACCGGTTTGCTTGAACTCAATGATCTCATCCATCCAAGTGCTTCCCTTATTGATGTAGTGGACCTCGTCTAGCTCATCTATACTCTGTTGGTTTTTGACTTCCCAAAAGACTGACCTTGGAGAGTCTGCCGTAGCTGAGCTAGCCAAACATGGATAATGCTTCGGCTTGATTATTTTCGCCCTAGGCACTTGCACTAGGTGGAAACTTCTAGCCCTTCAACTTCCTCTTGACCATGTCTAAAGTCCTCGATCATATTTTCATCTCTGGCCTCATACTCTCCATTGACCTGACTCACCACTAATTGCGAAGCGACATACTCATTTTTCGCTGCCCCAGCCACCTTGCATATTCTGTTTCCGCCACAGAGCTTCGTACTCGGCCCTTGTTGTTAGAATGTTTGGAATTTGAATCGCATGACATATTCAAAAGTATCTTCCCTTCGGATATTTTAACAAGATCCTTCCCACAACCCATTTTGGGTGGATGACTCATCCACAAATAATGTCCAAACATCACTTGACGTTTCAGCTGGAGGGGGCCTGGTCATTTCATAATGAAATCTGCTAGGGCTTGCCCCTTATGGCCTTCCTTGTTCGACTCAAGGTTGAACCCGTTCAATGCTATTGCCCATTTCAACATTCTCCCCGAAGACTCCAGCTTGGTCAATGGTTGCTTGAATGGCTGACAGTGTAGACAACAATTTTGTGTGCCGTAAAGTGAGGAGAACACGATAATGAGTAATAAGCCATCATGAGTGCTAAGCCAAATTTTTCGACGTGTGTAGCGCATTTCAGCTCCTTGAAGTACATTGCTTACGAAGTAAACCGCCAATGAGCTCCTTCCTTTCTCAGTCACCAACACGATCGACAAGGCATGTTCTGAGACTGGGAGATACTAACAACGTCTCTCCTTCCATGTGGTCACCAACCTTGGAAGAGAGTGCAAGTGTTCTTTTAACTTGACAAGGCAGCTTCACCCTCTTCGCTCCATTCAATTTGGCACACTTTTTGATTGCCTTGAAGAATTATAACACTTGTCTCCAGACTTGGAAAGAAAATCTACCAGTCTGCAGCAAACCTATCAGTCTTTGTACATCTTTCACATTCCATGGTGATTGCATGTCCAAGACAACTTTTATTTTGTCGGGTTGGCCTCGATACCTCTTTCATCAACTAGAACCCAAGACTTGCCAGAAGTAACCCCAAACACACACTTCTTCGAATTTAATTTCATGCCAAAGTGACAAAGTATCGAATGCCTCTCGTAGATCCCTGACATGATTTTCTTTCTTTTTGCTTTGATGATCATGTCATCAAGTAGGCTTCTACATTCCTTCAAGCTGCTTAACAAAGTATGTGTTTAGACATCTTTGGAAGGTAGCAGGGGCGTTTCTCAGCCAAAGACATTACCTTGTAACAATAAAACCCATTTCGGTGACAAGGCTGTCTTGTCCTTGGTCTTGCACCTAAGAGGATTTGATGAAACCCTGGATAAGCGTCTACAAAGCTCATAGCCTCGTGCCCTGTTGTAGTCCACACACATTCTCCATGTCCCATTTGCTTGGGGACTACACAACATTGGCCACCCACTTTCTTGATATTGGCAAGGACGAGGAACCTGACGTCTAGCAGTTTTTTCACTTCCTCATCAATTGTCTTGCTTTGCACTTGACCCAAGTTCTCTTCATTTAACGAATGGTTTGAAGTGTGGATCAACGTCTAAGCTATGCTGGGCGATCTTTGGATCAAGCCATAACATCTCTCTGCTGAGAAGGCGAAGGATCCTGTACTCTCTTAGCAAGTCTTTAACCTCTTGCCCCAGTTTATCATTCATAGCATCACCTCCTTGACCATTCTCCCTGGCAAGGTGGATCTTAAAGCAAAGTCCCTTGCTGACCCCTGGCTCTGGCTGAGAGATGAAGCAAAAAACCATGTATGGTAATCTTCTTGGTGAGTGCCATGAACCATCAACACCTCGCCGGACTTCTCTTCTTATTGATCCCTTGATTTGAAGTCTCAGGCACATCATTATCCTTGCCCTAGCAAGTGGCTTGACGCTGGTTAGGTAGCCACTCGAGCAACTTGCTTGATCTCCATAAATTGTGCCAACCTTGCCCTAGTCACTTATAAACTTCATCAAACATTAGATGAGTAACCACCACTGACTTAGAAGCATTGAGTGTGTGGCGCCGATGTGATACATTGCAGGCCGTCTGTTTTTGACCACCAGGAACTTGACTCGCAAGTGCCTACAACGTTCTTCCGTCCTAGACGAAGAGTGAGAATGACTACACCATTGCTGAATGATGCCCACCGCCAAAACCATTATGGATTGTGGCATGGCACCAAATCATCATCATTGTACTTCAACTTCTGAAGACACTCGAAGCTTATGATGTCGGAGGAGTTCCCGTGTCAATAAGAATGCGACGGACACGCTTATCCGCCACCTTCATTTCGACCACGAGAGGGTCATCGTTGGGGTGCTTACCTCCCCATGATCCTTCTCGCAAATGAGATGTCTGGGAAATTCTCTCCTCATCTTGTCAAGGAGCATTACATGTTGAGAGTCCTCATATAGTCTAAATGGCGCCTTGGCTGTTGGACCTCTAGTAGTAAAGTCTCCAGAGATCGTGTGGACGATTCCAGAGTCAGAATGTTCCTCGTTTGGGCACCCTCATTTGAAGGGATTTCTTTAGAAGTCTCTTAATCAAATGATTCTTCACCTAGCCCTGGTGTGCTAGACGATCAATAGTTCGTTGCAAGGTGTAACAATCATCGGTGACATGTCCAGGCTTCTTGTGGTACTTGTAGTATTTAAAACTTGTCCCTCTTGTCCATTACAGTTTTGATTGGAGGGATCTTTGATTTGAACATCCGACTTACTTCCTTGTGACCTGGTAAAGATCTTTGGTGTATTCAATTGTTGGTGTAACTGTAACTTTTCTTCTTCCTGGCCGCTGCTTTCTGTGACGTTCCCTCTTCTATATTCCAGGTGCCAGACCTCTTTTGTCATGCCACCACTTCAATTGCGCCTGGTTGCTCTGTGTTGTAGGAGGGGGAGTCACCTTTCTTTGGCTTGCTTGACAGCACAGACCTCTCTCAGCATGGATCCATGCTTCTGCCTCTCTCTCATTTCGTTCAAGTCCCCAACCTTGTGTTACCATTTGGAACTTGAATGGACTTCCTCGTCCAACCCACGATAGAAATTGTCCAGGATCACTCGGTCTGGCAAGTCTGTGACTAGAGAGTCTAATTGTTGAAGCATTTAACATAGCTTCTCAAGCTTTCGTTGGTCGTTGTTGAATTCTTCCCAAGTGCAAGCTACTTTTTGCTTTGGCGTTGTGCATGAAATGATGAGTAAAAGAACAACTAATTCATTAAAGTTATGGATAGAACCTATTGGAAGACCGCAGTCCACCTTTGGGCCAGCCCTTAAAGATAACTGGGAAGTATTTGCACCAAGGCACATCATCGGCCTGGGTGGTTAGCATAAGATGTTTGTACATTGCCAGGTGATCATCTAGGTCAGTGGTTCCATCATAAGTATCAATGGAAGGAAAGTTGATCTTCTGAGATTGCGGTGCCATGAGGATGGAGGGAGAGAGGGATTCTTGTCAGTTAGGAGAGCACTTGCATCCCTAGTCACCCCTTGATGGCTGACCGTAACCCCTATCCTGGTAACACCGCTTTGGTGACACCCCACCGTTGGTGGATTGGACCTCCATCTCATGGCGAGGTAACCTTGGAGCAGCCTGGCAAATGTTGATGTGAGAAGGACCATGTGTTCTAAAAGAACGATGAAATGGGTCGTGCACACTAGCGTAGAACCAGTTAAAGAATGTTCCTCTTTAAGTCGAGGCTTGCTTAGCTTCTCGGTTCTCTTTTTGTCCAGATCAGCCTGGCATCTAGTTCCTTTTCGTCTTGATCTCTTCATTCTTCGAGTATCCATCTGAGGAAGCTCACGATATTTCTTCCTCTTCTCGATGGAGTCCTGACATCTTCTGGTCCTCACGGAGAAAACATCATCTTCAACCTAGGTTCATTAACCTATAGGTCCGCCCTTAGCAGAAGTAGCCTTCACTAGTTGGAAAAAATTGCCATAAGTAACTCCATTTGTAACCATCGTATGAAT
Source organism: Bassia scoparia (assembly GCA_008642245.1). Taxonomy (NCBI): domain Eukaryota; kingdom Viridiplantae; phylum Streptophyta; class Magnoliopsida; order Caryophyllales; family Amaranthaceae; genus Bassia; species Bassia scoparia. The sequence goes on along the minus strand of SNQN01000400.1, from coordinate 109,015 downwards.
GTTAGTTACAAATTACTTTTTTGTAACCAACGTTCGATAAAGTTGGTTACATATAACTATTATTTGTAACCACACATTAATATGGTTACAAAAAATTTAAAGTAACCAACAAAGAAAATGTTAGTTACTTTAATGTGTTTATGATGGACTAAGACTAAATTTTGTAACGATGGTTATTTTTGCTGGTTACAATTAAAAATATGGCAATTAAAAAATCAAGTTTGTTGGATTTTTTTTTGTTCTTTCCGTTTTACATCGCACTTTATTCCTTTTCTCTTCTTTAACCCTCTCTTCTCTCTGATTCTTTCATCACCTTAATCAAATCTTTGTTTTTTGTTCTTGGTTTTCTCCATTACTACTCACCGCTCGCGTATAGATCTTCTCAAATATTCTAATTCGTCTAAGATTCGTAATCTACTTACTCACCACCATGGCTTCTAGCCGCCGCCACAATTTCGAAACCCTCTCGCTGCCGCCGCTACAGTTTCGGAACCCTCTCACCGTTGATGTCGCCACAAATTCGTCAGATTTTACTCGATGTTGAACATCATTTGAATTTGTTCTTATGTTCGAATTTATTTTTGTTCGAATTAGGGTTATTCTTATTATTATTTGTCCTGATTCAAATTAGGGTTTATTCTTGTTTTGGTTGTTCAATTTTTTACTTAGTGTTTCCTGCAATTTGTTGCTTCTGATACATTTGATCTTCTTTTGGATGATAATTATGTGTCCCATCTGGATAGTAAATGTTGCGCTCAGCAGAGCCAACACAAGGGGTGGAGCTTCCTGTTATTCTTGTTCCGATTAGCTTTACAATTTGACTTCACTCCTTGACCTCTGAGTTATTTAGTGCCATAGTAGCCAGGATTTGCTTGTCCCCAAAGTGATATAGAATTTTTGGTCGTCTTCTTTTCAACACTGCTTGTAAGTTGTTAATAGCCATTGTAGATGTTGTTCCGAAATTCGCAACTCCGAAAGATAGCGCGTTCGTTCTTCTACTTTCTCGTTTTCTCGCTTTTCATTAAAGGTATTAATAGAGGGTTTTTTTAGCACTATTGGCAGGCTGTAAGGCAGAGCAACAGAAGCAAGTCCAGGATTTTCAAGTCAGGAACTACTTATAAGTTATAATCAATTTAAGTGAAAAAACTTCCTCCAGGTTAGATACAATTAGCTTGCACTGAACTGAATTGCTCATGTTATTTTTACAAGTTACATAATTCTCTGAAATACCCAGCAAATTGCAAACTTGCAAAGCAAAACAATTGAAGTATGGCCACTCTTGTGATATTTTCGCTCATTTGAGGCAAACAACAATATAAATATTCGAATTAAACAACAAAATATGTGACACTTACTAAATTTCTTTAAACCCTTCTATGTAAGAACTATTCTAGGTGGGTATAACTGTGCAAGGAAGGCAAGGCTGCGTTAGGCGAGCGGACTGGTAGGTGCAACGGCCGAACTGAGTCCTCGGTCATATTTTTCATCTCTGGCCTCATACTCTCCGTTGACCTGACTCACCCTAATTGCGAGTGGTTGGGTTGTGGTTGCTGAGTTGCCTCCATTTAGGTCCTTACTCATTAGCTAAATGTCTACATTGTGCCTGATAAATGCTTATGCTATTATGCCTATTAGTTCATTCTCGATACGATAAAGTCTCGTTCCTCCTCCTAGTATTTCTGGCCTTTGAACTGCCTAGCATGCAGGATGGTTTTGTTGCCCCCACTTGTGCTCCCCAATAAGAAATAGATATGTAAAAGTGGGGAGAACAATGAAGTGGTGGTGGGGGCAGTAGCCACAAGCTGTTTCTTATTGCACTAATGGAGAGTTCTATTTCAACTTTAAACTTACTTCCTAACTTTACGGAAAATTGTAGAAACTTATATTAGAGAAAAGGCCCTAATTTCCTCATTGATACTTTACGCATATTAATTTTTCATTGCATTGTATATTGGAGTTGGTACTTATATTAGCATCAGAAATTATATTTGCCTTTTTATTTACAGTGGTTTTATGTTGATTAATAATGTTTGATGCTTGTAGCTTGTCCAGGTGCCATAAACATATTGAAGACTGTTGTTTGGTTAGAAGATTTAGATTAATTGTAATAGTGCACTTTCAAGTTTCAAGCTTATGAGAACTCTTACTGTTCTGCTCGTTTGCTTTTTAGAAACTTGAAAATTGTTAGAATGGTAATGAATTGGTTGTTGTGCCCTTTTTGTTTGAATTTCATGTTGTATTCCTTCGGTGTAGAGATGAAGAGGATACTCGTGCTTACATACATGATTAATAATTTGAAGGTTCATTTGACTAGCTGCTTGTGTTAGATGTTTTTTTATTGATAGTTTTTGTTCATTTTGATAATTTCAGGCTATAGTTTGCTTTTGATATTAATTTTCGGACTTTGCTGTATGATGGGAATCGATACTCCTACAAAGTTTGAGGCTCCACAAGAATCTTCAACCTGTTTGCACGAGCTCCTTTGTAGTACAGCAGGCATTATTTTAGTGTTGATTTCCAGGTATTCAAAATTTTCTAACACATAAGAAGATCAGCCTTGCGAGTTTAACGTTGAAACTCTGGTATTTTTTGTGTATCGATATCTAATTATCTACTGGCCAGAGGGAGAGATGGCCCCAATGTAAAATTTATCGTCAGCTTATATGGTCTTCTTGTAACTTATAACGAGTAAAAGATCCTCACAAAGTGAGAGACAAGATTAGTAAATAACTATGTGGTGATTGATATTGTAATTGATACAATTTTTATATTTATAAAATATTATTGTTTCCTATCCGGAATTCTATAATTGCAGATTTGGAATTAATATTTTTTTTTAATTTTGTTTAGTAGTATTTGTAACCATCATTGTTAGAAATAGTTACAAATAGTTGAGTTATAGGTAACCAACATCATAAAAAGTGGGTTAATATAAGTACTATTGTAACTTACATTTAGACTGTTGGTTACAAATAATGTGTTATTTGTAACCAACATTATGTTGGTTACAAATAACACGGTTTTAGGTAATTGCCACACGGTAACCATCGATGTTGGTTACCTAAAGTCCAAAAACGATGGTTACATATGGCTATTTTTCCACTAGCGCTTGGTGGCTATTGTTGTTGTGTGGCAGGCTTGGGAGTGCTATGGTACCTCTCTAGCCTAGCTCTTATCTCGTTCCAAAGAACGTGTTCCGTAGAAACAAATTTGCCTTTTGGGTTGGATTCTTAACCTTGATGGTTCGAAGTTTGGGAATGGTGGGAGTGTTGAACTCCAAGCTTGTGACTTGCTAGGAGCTTCACTGCAGTCACTTTAGATTTGCATGCATGCAAGGCTTTCAGTGTGCATTCTCTGCTTGGAGAGCGTCAAGTCTAGCCTTTAGCTCATTCTGCTCGGAGAACGTTCCCAATCTCAGTCTACTCCCTTGCTAATCTCGGCCTTAGTACCTCATGGACTAACTACTATCAAGTCTTGGAGCAACAAGTTCGGTATTGTCCTCCAAGCAAACTTGGAAAGTGGAGCCATGGTAGCTAATTTTCCCTATTTGGGTTACTCTCCTTCTCGGAGATGAGGTGTGGTCATCCTTTGTAGTGTTTGTCATCTCCCGAAGCCATTCTGATTGCCTCCCCACAAATGGCGCCAAATTGTAGCAAGTAATTTGGGGATGACGTGTCTTAGCTACAGGATTTCCCTAGCTTCTGGGTTGAGAGAGGGTGGAGGCTTCCCTCAATGCTACCTCGGGAGACTGCCTTCTATTGGACAAAGTACGACTCCTGGCTATCTCCGGTCTCCTGGTCAACGTTTGATTGTTTCTTGCTCCTAGTCCTCAAAGTTGGCCTGACACCTACACAAAGGAGAATAATTCTATTTGGATTATTCTCCACTCCGATGCTTAAGTAAGTACGGATTTACGGAGTAAAAGTACCAAGCTAGAGAGAGAAAGTAGTGAGAGATGCTCTCAAGTTCGTTGGAATTGTATGCAATTAATGCTAGGAGAAATGTAGTGCCATAATTTGTGTTCTCGTGGTATTTATATGTAATCCCTAAAAAACCAAGGCAACCTTGGATGGGTGACACTTGTCATCCATATGTGCTTCCTTGTGTTCCTACTACTGTTTCAATGTAGAAACGTCGGTTCTCCATCCCGTTTCAGTCTGGACTAACTTAATCTTGTGCGTTCGCCACGTGGATCACTTTGACCAATATTTGAGGACACGTGGATAAGGAATTTCCGTGTCACATCATCGGGAGCTTCGGTGCGCACCGAGTGTTGGCCCACACGAATATCTCCCAAAATAAATCAGTGATTTTTGTGTTACAATATCGCAATCATATACAATAAAATTATATTTTATTCTGATTTTATTTCATACGCATAACTAAAAAAGGCAAGGAAATCAAGCAAAGAGGCAAGAGATTTGGGCGTAATTACGCCACTGAGCACCCAACTGGGCATAATTACGCCCAGTGCTCTGTTCTCCAAGCTCGATTTTCCAATAAATACAAGCACAGCATTCACTCAAGACACACACACTCAGATGCTCGCGCTATGCCCGATTTCCCACTCCCTTCTCTCTAAAAACTCTCTCAAATACTCTCTCTCACATTCAAATTCACACAATTGTTTTGCAATTCTTAAACACAAGTTAAACACATTTCATAATACAAATCACATTCATTCATACATCCATTGGGTTCAAAGGTTTCTTTAGGATCGATTCGGTTCTTCAAAGGGTACAGGGTTCTTAGGGTCCGAAGCTTCGTTCTCAATCGAAAGCATCGTGTTGCAAGCTTAGATGAAGGCCAATGTCTCAATTTTTGAACCCCCTTTTGCATGCTTGTTAGAAATTCGACTTTCTATGTAATTGGATAGTAATATTGATTAACAAACTATTCGACATGAATTAAATCAACATTAGGCACAGCTTTAATTCTTGTTGAATGCTTTTATGCTTGCAATCACAGCAACTTTTATGTCATAAACAAGACCGGTATATTGCATGTCTCACGCTAATAGACTAATTCATGGACAAATTGGCTTTTAGGCAACTTTATACGAATCTAAACAACACATGTCGCAACAACAACTTAGTCTTATGTGCATCTATTTTGTGAAGCAATCCGCATAGTAATTGCATGCTTAGGGTTAAAACGGAAATTTGTTTGTTGTTGTCTTTTTGACATGGACTCGCAATGACCGAGTAGAGGCCTCTAAACGCGGGGTGCTGTCACTACTTCACCTTACCCTTGTCCCTAATCCAAACCTTTGATGCACTACCAGACATGGAGTCCTTCGCCTTGCTTTATTCAATTATAGGCAAGGCTATTACGGCATCCGCAGCTTCCAAAGAAGTGCGTGTGCGACTTCCTCTACTCGTTTCGAGTATAAAACACAACTCTTAGCATACTCACACTATGCAAAAGCAAGAATTCAATTCTAGAAAATGAGTCATCAATAATGTACCTCGAAGTAGAGGGACGAACGCTGTCCGGCCGGTGACGCCCGGTGCCGTTCAACAACATACTTCATATATGCATTTCGGTTGTTGATTTTGTAATTGCTTGATATTTGTGCTGATATTGTGGTTATTGGCATACGGCATTGGTGACTACTTATGTAGTTATGTGTGCATGTCATGGTTAGTTTAGGAAGTTGTTTTCACGAGCAAAGTCTGGAACTTTAGTTACTGAATGGTTATATCCTTCTACCCTTCCGTGAAGTTTAATTGGGGAAATAGGAGAGCAATGTAGAGGAAGGGAAAGACTAAACAAGGCAAAGGGTTATTTTAGCTTTTATTATATGTGTTATAGTGTTTATTTGCAATGAGTTTATACTATTTTTGTATTTCATTTGTTAAGAAAGTTGATATATTTATATTTAAACTGATTATGACATGGAGAAGCTTAGGGAGAGGCTTGCAAAGCTTTTTGCTGGATATTACGACAACCATTGCTTGCTAAAACTCACCAGGTCGGCTGTAACCAAGCTTGCCCAGCAACACGCAGATGGATCGCTACCAGTTGAAGACTACAACATAGAGCTTGAGGATCAGTCGGGAAAGAAAGTTGATAAGGGTTCTGAGACTGATCAGAGGTATTTGTGTGCTTCTTGCACAATACTGTATGCACTATATGATGCTCCCAAATTTTGTGTTTATAATGAAATAAACTGCAAGTGTCTAATAGTTATAAATTACTAAGCAATAATGATGGTGTTGTTTCTATTGGAACACTACAAGAGGGGGGGTGAATTGCTGTGTGAAACTTCTAGCGAAATTTAAAGCAATTTGAACGATTCAAAGAGAAAGAAAGACAATTTCAACGAGAAAAACATCCTTGGCCAGAGGAAGAAAAACTCCACTTTTATATTAGGCTTGTAAACCACTTTACACCCTAAAACTTCTCTACCCAGCCTGTGAGTTCCTCTAGGAACTGCTACACAATTCTCACTCTCGTTCTTCTCTTTCTTTTTCTCTTCCTTTTCTCACTCTTTCCCCTTTCTCAAAGATTACAACTCGATATAATACTCTAGCACGTTGGAACACTTGGTAATCTGGATAGGAACACAAGACTGGAACTTAGATAATCACWTAACTAATCACTTGACTTTTTCTCTTACAAATGCTTAAGTGAATGCTTGTGTGTTCTTACTAATTTTGGCAGATTAAATGAGTATATATAGTGTGAGTTATGCCTTGATGAACAAGCCAAAGCCCACTATCGCACTAATCCACTAAATCACTAAGCCCATTATCCCCTTAAGTCATTATCCCATTACCCATGATCTATCTCCTATAATTCAGCAAAACCTAGTTGATTTATTCAGAAGTTTTAATCCCTAAAAACACTCTAAGCAGCCGTTATTAACAAAAAACCCTAGACCTAGTATAAGTTAGTTACCTAGATCCTATTATTAAGGCACCACTCGAATTATTAGGTAAAGTAGGTTTTGACTGAATTATCCTAGACCTAAAAGTGGAATAAATTTACTTTGACTCATTAACCCAAAGCTAGACCTAAGACGAACTCAAGTTCCTATAGAAACTAGACTCGTGTTCCATCCAGACTATAGACTCCAACGTACGTACAAAATTCATAGAAAATTACTCTCATAATTCTTCTGGAATTCTTCTCTTCTCTTCATCAAGAAACTTCGTTAAAACTCCTTGATGTTGTCCTCTTATTTCTTCGTCAGTTTGTACTCAGGAATTCGTGGATTCTCTGGTGTGTTCCTATGCAGAATGTTACACAGGAACTTCTCATTGTTCTCTTGTCCCCCCAGTAGTACTACTTTGGAACTTCTCTCCTTGACTTAAGATGATTCCATGGTTTCTCTACTCCTGGAATGCTCCCTGAATTTCCATTTGTCTACAAGATCTTACTTTGTGAACCAGTAAAACTTCATAGAACTCAAAGCTTTTATAGCTAAGTTTGTTTGTGTAATCATCATCAAAACCAATAGGAACTCAAGGGTCAACAATTTCCTCCTTTTGATGATGACAAACCAAGGCAAAGAAATCTTATAAACAAAAAAACTTAACTTATTACAAAATACAAAAATGCGAAAAAATAAATCAAGAAAAAATATTTTGGAATTTCAATTTTGATTTTTTGATTTTTGTTTAAAGTTGATAAACCTTACTATGTACTTTAGATTGTAGGATTCTTGAGTTGATATGAATTTTTACTAATGGAATAGGGATGAATTGTTCGCATCGTTTGCCATTCTCTTCCCTCTTTTGACATCACAAAGTCTATACTTAGTTCTTTTGAACTTTCTCATCACGAGCCCACTATTTCTTATATAATGGTAGAAATCCGTTTCTGAAACAAGGCATTAGCTCAAGTAGCAATCTAGTAAATATAGCCATCAGATGCATTAAGAATCTTAAACAAAGTTAATGCGCAAATTGATCCGAAAATAAGAAATGAATTAAAGCAAGAAAAGATTCACTACCCATTACTAAGAAAACTGGAATATATATAGAATAAAAGGTTAACAAAAGACAACTAAAAAAAAAAGCAGAAGCCAAAATAAAACTACAGCCATATAAAGTTGTTTGATTGGGGAACACTGCTAGGAGGGTTAGGAACAAGCACGTGCTAGGGTTGAGGGATGCTGCATCAGGAATCTTTGAGCAGGAGAACCATCCTGAATAGTAGCTTTCTTTTCCTTCTCAGAACCAGCTGATGATCGTCATTCTCGTTCCTTTCTCAACAGGAACAAACTGGTTCAGTTCCCAGGAACTTTTGTGGCTCGGAGCAATCAAGAAGCTCAATGTGACGCTTCTCCAGTGCTCCACAAAGGAACTCAATGTTTCATGTACCATATTCAGTTGACCTTCAAGAGCCAACCTATTCCCAACCAATTCCTTCAAAAGCTTCCTGGATTCCATAGGAACTAGCCTATCAAAACCTGCCTTCTTCTCATCTTCAGCCTCCTACAACCGATGTTGATATTTTGGAAAGAAGTCTCCAATCTCTCCTCAGCGATGATTTGTCATCCACCATCATTGCTTGTTCTTCCTTCTCTTAGTCTTTTCTTCTCCTTAAGATCTCAGTGTACCACTCAATGTATCCATCCCATATCCCCAAGTTTAGTGCATGTAGTGTGAGAGGTTGGATAAGATGGTCCTTCTTCAATGCTACCTTCCCATAACCTTCCAAAGCACATTAAAGCTCTTGAAGATTGTGTCAATATGACTCATAGAACCTTTCAACCCACTCGAGGAACTAGTAGGGTTGATTTCAAGTGAAAAATCATGACACCTAGGAAAGTGATTTCATGGAACATTGAAGAGAAGACAGTAAATCACAACACAACCACACAATCATCCTTTCCTATGTGCTTTCGTAGTCTAGGGATACACATGTTCCTTCATCACCAACATTAAACAGCAATTTTCAAAGGGAGTAGAGTGATACGTGATTCAATTTTCATTCTAGCTCCTCCTTATTCCACCCCACTCTTCAGGCATCTCGATCGTCGCCACATTCCCAATTTTCAATATTATAGTTTTCCTTAAAGTAAGTTTCGATAAACATCACTTGGGACTCCAAACAAGTTTCCAAAGTAATTTTCATCAAAAAGAAAATGTGCTACTCCGGATCTAACACTGCATTATAGTTTTCCCTAGCAAACCGATAAATTACGACAAAACTCAGTCGATGAGCCTAGATAAACGGAAATGATCGAAATTTAAATTCTTATACTCACCTGATTAAGCCACCATTCAAGATCTAAAGAACTTTGCGCAAATAAACTTTACTCGCCTCTTTTTCTAGGCCGCTGCTATATTCAGTCCACCCTTCATCGACTTCCTCTGCCTTTTCATCTTCTTTTCTATTTGCGTTTCTTCGAGTCGCGGAGTAGCGATGAGCTTAGTTTTTGATTGTCGATTTTGGAAGTTATTTTGAGGATGGTGCGTGTGTCCGTTTTGTTAGTGAGGCTGATGTTGAGAGCCTTTTGATTTTGGTACTTTTTGTTGAGGTTTGTATGTTTGGCTGAGTGTTTTTGAGAGAAGGATGAGAAAAGTTAGATGAATGAATAGAGATTATACTAGTTCGTGTGAGAGAGAAAGTTTATTGTGAAGGACTGTGTGAATAAATTGATTTATGGATTGGACTGTAAATGAGGTCAGGTGCATGAATTAGAGCAGAGTAATAGGTAATTTGTATTTAGAATTTGGGTAGCAGATATATATATATGAATTTGTTATTTGAATCTGATTTTGAAATTTAATATAGTTCTCCCTTATTTAATGCGCTATGGCGTATTTTATGGCTCTAAAAATAAAAAATAAAAAAACACACCTATTTGGGTAGGAATAATAAACAATACAAATAAAAATATAATTATGCGATTAAGAATTTATTTGTTGAAAAAAAAAGAAAAAAAACTGAAAATAATTGAAAGTGGTAACATATAACAAATGTTGCCTAATCTTCTAAGTTAAATCATCAGAGCGACACAATCGATATATGTAAGGTTTGAGATGTGATTAATGAGGACTATTTGGGGAGTGCAATACCAATGTCCATCGGGAATATTAGCTTTCGGCCGCACCAGTTGTGATTGTGATGGAAAAACGTGATGAATAGGAAACGGCATAATAAGTAATAGCGACATTGACTTGAGAATTCTCGGTTTGTTATGCATGTTGCAAATTTTAGTCAATCACAAGTTCCGTTCGCATCTTTCATATTGCTTCTCTATTCAATGGCTTTTTATAGGAGTGATCAAGCAATCTGATTTTTCAGTTTGCAAAACTCAAGTTTATCAAACCTTTCTCCATCATATCCTTTAAGAAATGATGACGAATTATGATATGCGCTAACACGTGAGTAATGCAACTGGCATCTTTGAAGATACAATAACACTAGTATATGTTCACTAAATAAATCGACAATCAACTTGAAATACCAATGATTTCCCGTTAGTTCTTAATAGTTTTTATCCAAAGCGACTCTTGGGTAAACATGCAGCCAGCAGCTAACATAATTTCAAGCTTCCGCAAGTATAAGAGCAACGTGTTTGGCATTCTTTGAAGAAACAGAACTTTCCCCAAAAATGAGAAAGCTAAAGGCTGATAATCGGAAGAACGGACCATACCTGAAGTGCTTTTTCTTACTTACCAAGCATCTCCTGCGTAGTCCGCATCTGCCAAATTCATTTAACTTCAGATGTGTCACGAACGTGAGAAAGAATAAAGAGTATAATGCGGTTGAGTTCCTTTCAAGTATTCTCAATGTATCCTCTTACTGCTGTTAAGTGTGATTCCTGTGGATTTGCTTTAGAAGACCGGTAGCACATTTAACAGCCAAACACTATAAGTTAATTCTTGGTCTACTACAGTTAAATACCAAGTAAGGAACCATTATCATGCCCTGTGAAGAAGTTTTTGATCCATGCACTTATTGTCCATATAGGTTATCCTGCATTCCAACTTGGGTGGTTGGCGTTCCATGGTTGTGGTTCGTCTTAATGTGTTTTCCATCCCATATTTCTTCAGTAGTGCCTGGATGTACTTTTGCTGGGTAAATGTAAGGTTCCGGTTTCTCAGTTTATTGATGTTCGCAAGCCAAGAAAGAAAATTTAACTACAGCCCGATTCATGCTCAGATTCGAACTTCCGTTTGCTCGAATAAAGTAGCAGTTTTAAAATCTTTTACACAAGATAATTAGTTAGCACCAAATGAGTGAATATCATCCAAGACATAAACTTGACAATTAGAGGAATCAATTCCTCTTAGATCTTTTAAGAAGCAAGTGTGTTTCATGCAACTTTTCCTCTTTGAAGACCATTTTCCAAAAGAAACTTGGACAACCTCTCATACCATACTCTAGGAGCTTGCTTTAGCMCATAAAGAGCTTTGTCAAGCTTATAGACATGATTTGGAAATTTAGCATTTTCAAAACWTGGAGGTTGTTCCACATAAACATCCTCATTTAAAAAACCATTTAAGAAAGCACATTCAACATCCATTTGATACAATTTAAAGCCCATGTAAGAAGTAATAGCAATGATAATTCTAATAGCTTCTAATCTAGCAACTAGAGCAAAAGTTTCCTCATAATCAATAMCTTCTTGTTGATTGTAACCTTTAACTACTAACCTGGCTTTRTTCSTGATGATTGTKCCGTGCTCATCCAGTTTGTTCCTGAACACCCATTTTAGACCAATTAYCTTTTGGTGTTCCRGCTGAGGTTYAAGGTGCCATACCTTGTTCCTCTCAAACTGATTGAGGTTATCTTGCATTGCTTGTATCCAATCARCATCCTTAAGTGCTTCAGTATGATTTCGTGGCTCCATTAGGGACAAGAATGCATTAAAGGCACAGAAGTTYCTTAGTTGGGATCTGGTCTGAGTTCCTTTCGCAATATCACTAATGATAAGATCAATTGGATGAGACTTCTGATGTTTCCATGGTTTGGGCTGGAAGTCTCTGACAAGAACTTGTCCTTCTCGAGAGATAAAAACACTTTCAGCTTCAGGGGTGTTCCTTGTGTTTTTCAGTTTCATTAGGAACTTGTTCTACGAATTCCTCAGGAACTGGCTCATCATGGTTTTCTTGAGGAACTTGTTCCTCTTCAACTCTTGCTTGCTGCTTGTAGGATGTTTGTTCTTCCTCATCTAGATCTTTTCTAACTCAGCCAATCTCAAAATCCTCATCTTCCTGCATAATGTCAGTATCTCTATGTACACTACAGTCAGTTTCATCAAAAATAATATGTACACTTTCCTCGACACTTAATGTTCTCTTGTTATAGACTTTATAAGCTTTACTATCATTAGCATACCCTAGGAACACAACTTCATCACTTCTTTCATCAAATTTCCCTAAGTTCCTTTTGCCATTGTTATGGACAAAACATTTACAACCAAATGTTCTAAGATGAGACACATTAGGTTTTCTTCCTCTAAACAGTTCATAGGGAGTTTTGTTAGTGATGGGTCTAATCATGATTCTATTAATAATATAAAATGTTGTATTCACTGCTTCTACCCAGAAGTTCCTAGGCWGTACRCTTACTATGAGCATTGTTCTAGCCATGTCTTCCAAGGTACGGTTTTTCCTCTCCACAACACCATTTTGCTGTGGTGTTCTAGGAGCTGAAAAATTATGATCCATAACATGTTCCCTGCAAAACTCATCAAACTTGTTATTATCAAATTCAGTTCCATGATCAGATCGCAAATGAACGAGTTGACAACCACTACATTTTTTAACTTTCTTAGCAAAGCAAACAAATTCATCAAACATTTCTACTTTGCTATGAAGAAAAATAGTCCAAGTAAATCTAGAAAAGTCAACAACAATAACCAAGACATATAACTTGCCACTCCTACTTTGGACTTTCATGGGTCCACACAAATCCATATGAATCAGTTCCAATGGTTTTGTGGTGCTCACGAACTTTTTACTTTTGAAAGAAATTCTAACATGCTTGCCTCTTGCACATGCATCACAAACTTTATCACATAGGAACTTGACATTAGGTAAACCAACAACAAGTTCCTTTGACCTAAGTTCGTCAAGCAAGTAGAGCCTAGTATGTCCAACATGTTTATGCCAAAGTAGTGGATCATCCTCAATAACACTTAAACAAGAAAATGTACTTTTAGGAATTTCATTTAATTCAACAACATAGGTGTTCCCTTTGCATTTTCCCTCAAGTACGACTTTATTAGTGTTATTGTTAATGATTTGACAATATTCATTAGTTAAACAAACGAAGTTCCCTTTATCACAGAATTGGGAAATGCTAAGTAGATTATGCTTAAGACCATCAACAAGAAAAACATTATCTATTGAATGGGAACTTGACTTGCCAACCTTACCTAAGGCAATTATATTACCTTTCTGATTATCACCAAAAGTCACAGTTCCCCCTGAGTAGGCTGCTAGTGAGAGAAACTTTGATTTGCCTCCCGTCATTTGCTTGGAACAACCGCTGTCGAGGTACAACGTGTTGTTCCCCTCACTAGAACCTGCACTTAAGATTAGATGTTAGGTGCAAGAACCCGGTCATTCTCGGGTTCCTTAGTAGACACTTCAGCATTAGATTTCTTAACCCACGTTTGTTTAACACATGTACCATTCACATCTAAACTGGAGTTCCGTTTGAAACATTGATCTTTAAGGTGACCAGTGTTCCCAAAGAACAAACACACCTTGCTACTTGGGAGTTCCACATACTTATTCTGCTTTCCCTTTTTCTTTTTATAATTAAAACCAAGACCTTCAGTCCGTTTTGTTTGGGCATTCAGAATCCATGCTGGAACTTTGTGTTGACCATTCCTTTTATTTTTCAAATTAACAAGTTCCATTATGAGTGTATCCTTTTCAGCCTTAACTTTGTCAAGTTCTAACACGAGTTCCTTGACTGCTGAAATATCGGATGAACTCCCGGCGGAACTTGGGTTTACATTGACCAACTTGTAGCAGTTAAGTTCCATACTGACTTGGCTAAGTTCCTTTTCTAATTTTTCAACTTTTTCTTTTAAATTAGCATTTTGATCAAACAAGTCGAAAAATCTATTTTTAGTTTCTTCTCTATGTAGTCTTAGCCAATCACTATGTTCCTTACAAGTTTTAAGAGCCTTTGTATACTCAGATTTTTCTTGTTTTAAGCCACCCCTTAACTCAGGTTCCAGATCTATTTCGAATACGTAGTGAATGATATAATGCTAATCTCTCGTGTGTTAGTCGTACACTCGGTGTAGTCCATGAATTCTATGAACACATTTCCTTTAAGTAACATTTCAAAACGTTCATACTATAGACACATATAACAAATAATTTTAGAAACGATAATACCAACTCTCACTAAGTTCCTTCACTGCGTGTATGCAATAACGCCCGGTCAACTCTTCGCTTCTTGTGCCGTATTCTAACTACCTCATTCCATAACAGTTACTTGGTTTCACTGGAGCGGACCAAGCCACATGGTAAGTCCGAGTCCTTCGTTCAGGTGAAAGAATTGCAAATTTTCATCCATTTGTTTTCAATACCCTGCTTTTTCATACTTCAGAAAATCTTCTTTAGGAACTAACTTTCAATGTTGTAAGAAAGTTTAGTTTTTGTTTAAAACTAAATTAGTGTCCTATTCATTCGAGTATGTTACTCAGCCATATATACACTGGTAAGTTTTATGCTAGCACTTATTATAGAATGCTAAAGTATCCATGGACAGACTAATTTTACAGTTTCTCTCAGTAAGTCACAATTAACACTATTTACCCAAATTAATCTAATGGAGCATGCGTCGTTTGGGTATCATGTTGCGCAGTAACCTTCTTCGCACGTGTGTCTCTGAGGGTTCATCTTTTTCCCAGAATCATCTCTTCAAGCGTTGCTTGAATTTCGTGAGTTCCTGCTCTAATACCGATTGTCATGTTTATATTAGGACCACTCACAGGAGGGGAGGGTGAATTAAGCTCGTATCGCGAACTTTCTAGTGGGATTTTAGCAATTTAAAGACACAAGAGAATAAAAGACAACTTTCAACAAGAACAACATTACTTGTGCCAGTAGGGTAGAAAACACTCACTTTTTTATAGTAGGCCTGTAACAACTTTACACTACAACTTCTCTACCCAGACCGTGAGTTCCTTTAGGAACTGCTACAACACATTCTCACCTCAGTCTTCTCCTTCTTTTAAACTCTCCTTTCTCATTCCATCTGCTTCTCACTCTTCTCCCTTTATCTAAAATTCACAATCGATATATATACTGCTTTGAATCACGTATGAGGACATACACTGTGTATGTAATTGTGATCGGAAGACACAAAGAATTGGAAACTTGAGACAAACACATTTAACTAACTCACTCGACTTATGATCATCTATGCACTAATAGATAGTATAAGATAGATGATAATAAGGTGTAGTTCTTACAACAATCTTTGTCAGTAAATGAGTAATTCTAGTATATAAGGTGTGATATAAACACTTGATAGGTAAACCTTAGCTACAAAGTAAAACACTTAGTCCCACCTATCCCACTTATGAAAAATTGTCACGCATTAGTCACCCATAAAGTCCATTGTACACGCAATATTACCCATGATCTATTCATTAATTCAGTAAACCTACGTTGAATTTATTCAGAAGTTAACTAAATAAACTGAGGAGAATTGTTCGGTTATTTTGATGGAAACCTTTTATATAATACTGCATACCACATTAAGATCATTATAGTATAAGTTAGACTTACACTGAGATCCTTTAATTTTTAGTTACATCCATACATTTGAATTTAATTAGGTTATGAAAGAGCAAGATTGTGATATAACTACTATTTAATTTAAGTAGAACTTCAAAAGTAGGAGATGAAGAGCACGTCACTCTAGATATAACTCTCAATGCTAATACTAGGTACCGAACTAAATATTCCTCAAGGAAACTAA
>SNQN01000400.1:79231-89674 GCA_008642245.1 Bassia scoparia | reverse complement strand
ATATTATTTGTAGGCCCAAGAAGGAAGGAGGCCTTGGAGTTCACAATTGTTTTCTGTGGAATTTGGCTGCTATTGGCAAGTATGTGTGGAATATTGCTAATAAACAGGATAGCCTATGGCTTAGATGGATTTCTCATTTCTATATGAAAGGCAAGCATTGGAAGCGAGCTTCTTGTCCAACTTCTGCTATATGGACTTGGAAACAAATTTGGATAGCTAAAGAGCAGTTTAAATCTGGTTTTGTTGGTGATAAATGAAAAGCTAACCCTTCTGGTTTTACAATGGCTAGTGGCTATGATTGGTTGAGACCTCCTAGTATTGAGGTTCCTTAGGCTGCTTTTGTGTGGAACAGGTTCAATATTCCTAAACATCGTTTCATTTGCTGGCTCATAATGTGGGGAAAATTGAGAACAAGGGATAAGTTGTTTTCTTTGGGGATTATCTCTGATTCTGCTTGTCCTTTGTGTGGTGAAGCTGTGGAGTCCATGGATCATTTATTCTTTTTTTGTACTTTTAGCAGGCAATGTTGTGCTATTCTTGCTTCTACTATGCAGGTTCCGATTGATTTTTCTAGTTTGGAAGCTTGTAGCAACAATGTGCGGTCCTCTATGAATCGCTTTCGATCTTGGGTCATTTGGAGCTGGATTGTTGACACTTTATATGTGATATGGCAGGAGAGAAATAGGGCAGTTTGMCAGGCTCATGTTCAGAGACCAGCAGTTTGTATGCAGAACCTTAGGAAGGATCTGGCTATTAGACTTAAATTTGTGCTACCTAGGAAAATAAGTTGTAATGATAAGCAATGGTGTATGGATTTGCTCTCTGATTAGTCTGAGGTTGTTGTAGTTGTTGTAGCTAGCTTGTGCACCCATCCTAGATGGTGGCAGTAGTCTAGCATCTATTGTTGTTGTCACTTAGTGTTGTGTGTTTTGTCTTTATATGTTGTTTTTGTGTGCAGTAAAATCTCTTTTTAATTTATTAAAAAAAAAAAAAAAAACTTACACGAAGTGTCTATGCAATCATGGTGACAAGTATTATAGACATTAGTTGTGATTTTATGGATTAACYTTATAAAACGTTGATGGTGTGGTAGTAAATTAGTAATGCTCATGAATAGTTAGGATGGCAAAGTTTTACCAGTAAAATAAATTGAATTTGTGCCTCAATCAATGTCGCAGTACTAACACTAAGAATTGAACCAACCTTGAGAAGTGGACAAGATATTAGGTTGTTTTATATGATTTTCAGGACCAATAACATATATACTCGATATATCATCGTAAGGTAAGCGGTTGCTCTCAAAGTAAGTTTTGTTCTTATATTTTTTATGCTGTCGGTGCACCTAAAAATGGCTTTGAATTAGTCTCACTTCAACTCCAAAGCATTCTAGCCAAGCTAGCTTCCTTTATGTTTCTTTCCTTGCTTATTCTTTGAAAAAGAGAAAAGGAAAAGTCTTTTGGGCTTAGCTAGGAAGAAAAGGATGGTCTCATCTCTCATGTAGTGCATGGTTTGTAATCCTTGTGATCAACTTCAATTCAATCTGAATTGACGCAACACATTTCTTTTTAGAGAGGATGTCATGATCAACCCTGAATGSTCATACATACATTRGAGATTTATATTAATCAATCKATGAATRAAAGTCTTAATATCATATGTGGGCTCAATTAACATGAACAAAAAATAATTACAATTTTAAATTTAATATTAAAAATTTTATTTGAAATTTTTTTGTCAAAGCATAAAATTTTAAATTTAGAGATCAAATATATTGAAGATTAATTAGAATCAAATATTGCAATTTTAAAGAACCCATGGAGAACACATATATATAACCTTTAATTTTATTATTTGTAGTTTATGTTACTTTTTTCTTTAATGTTGGAATTTGTAAGTTTAAATTATAATATATATATTAGAAAATGTGTTTTTCGAGAAAAAAGTAAAACAATATTTTTCTGTATGGTTCAATTTTATGAGACACGTCACATATCGGTAGATAAAAGAAACTTTCTCTAGAATATGCCATGATTGTGAAAAGCAGTACCTATATCTACGTTATTAACAAAGTACAAACAAAAATCTCCTAATTGAAGCATTGCCTAAGTTTACAAACCCTACATATACGAAGTAGGCAATGCAATATTGCCAGTCATAGATAGATGTTGTAAAATAAGAAGTGAAGACTGGAGGGTAAAATGGACCAACACTCTGCTTTTATGGGTCATCAGTCATCACTCAGCAATCTTTAAATCCAGCAAACATAATACACCCAGTGTGAAAACAAGCTTTTTAGGTAAGAATAAATTAGTTGACAAGTAATACCATGCATTTTTAGCATATGATCACAAGTTTTCTCAACACATTTTGTCCTCCCTTTTCTCTAATAACACCATTGTGCTACGTACACCGCGCGCGCGACACCAGCAGTCTAAGTTATGCAGAAGGTTCAAAAGAAGAAATGAGTTCCTAGTGGAAGACATAAGCTGTGCTAGAAATGAACAAGTTACTAGAGAAGAGAATCAAGAACTCAAACACGAAGTAGCGCGACTGAGTCACAATAGCATCCTTAAAGCTCATGATGTTGAGAGGAAATCTATCTTATGGAAGAAGTTACAGTATCCTATGAACAAACAACAATGTTGCAGGTAACAAAGAGGTTGCCACTGAAAAGTTCAACAAGTACAGGAAAAGCCATCACCGCGCGCACCAACGTTGTGTAAGGGAGTTATTACGCAGAATACAACCGCCACTGCTGGCCTCTCCACCACCTCACCAATGCGTGAAAACACTGCTGGGATCAAACTGGCAGTGCGACGCGTGCCTGAGGTGATTGAGTTTTATCGGTACTTGAACAAGAGAAATGCAAGATTGAGAAGAACCAATGTAACAGGAGGTTCAACAGAAGGAATAATCCAAGAATATGATTGGTGAAATTGAGAACAATCAATGTACCTCTCAGCTGTAAGTTATTACTTCATCTGTCTTTTTATAACTATGTTAGGTTTCATGAAAATTCTTTTATTCAATTTATATCCTTCCGTTTTTTTTAGTTGTTCCATTTCTATTTTGGATGTTTTTAAATAGTTGTTCCAAACAATCTAAAATAATTTTTTCACATTTTACCTACTTAATTTACTCTAACATTATGACTTACCCCTTTCTAAAGTCAACTTTCATTACTTTACCCAATCTTTTCACCCAATTACTACTTTCCCATAAATTTCATTCACACATTTACTCTTTTACCTAATTATTCAACTTTTTACCCAACTTACTCTACTATTTTATCAACTCAATCAACTCTTAAAAACCGTTCCATAATGGTATGGAACATCTAAAAAAAACGGAGGGAGTACAAGTACCATGATATATCAATAAAATCTCTGTTTTGAAACATGGGGTTTCTTAGAAAGTTTCTCAAGTAAAAAAAATCAAACGTTTTATTTTTAACTAAATACTACATTGTAAGTATATATATATATATGGACTAAATTATTATAAAGTTCACAATTCTACAAACAAACAAAGGCAACAAGGCAATATTTTTTTTGGGTAGTATTTTGTTTTGTCGGTACGAATGACACGTTGATTTAGAACGTCGTAGGTGATTTAACCTATGACGATTGTACATAGATCCCGGCCTTTAGGCAAGGTTTCATGGGTAGATGAGTGCTTTTCCTTAACTACATAAATCTACTAGATTGATGGTTTTTTGCTAAAACGTTTCATTCGCTCAACACATTATAATGAAATGCATTTAACTTGTAATAAACGTGTAGAGTATATCATATTCCTGGGCCTCAACCATGAGTTTAAGCTTTTGGTTGAGATGGTCTGGTGAAGAAACCCAACTGAGATTCTCTTTGACAATGCATTTTAATATGTTTAATTGATAAGGGTTAGAGTTGTAAGTAACATTGATTGGTTAGAGAGGTGTTTTGCAGGAGTAAATTAAATGAGCTTAATAAATAAAATTTCTGTCCAAAAATTGACTCAAATTGAATTGCCATAATTATAGGATCTCAATAGTAGGGGCTGAAATGATAGCCTACCTTATCAGTCAACTATTCTTATCAGCTTCAATTCGTGTTCACAATTTATGATTTATATAGGACATTTGCCTTGAACATTTTGGTTTTGGAGCTTTGCAGGTAAATCAGACGTAGAGACGCAGCGAGAATTCATCAATTACACGATAGAGAAGTCGAAACAGCAGTGTTCAAAGACATATCGAAGTGGAAGCATTCGTAAGAGGCTAGATGGAGAGTTATCAAGTTTGTAGATGAAAGAGCAGTGTTGAGCATTTCAAAGTGGCCTGAACGAAAGGAGATGCACTAAGGGAGCTGCTGCTGTTTTCGAGACCTTGATTAGAACGTCGAATCTGAGATTATTCCTACAAGGCAATCCTAAGAACTTTGCCCAAACTCTAAGACGTTTACAAACGTTGCAAGACAGGCGAGCATGTACAGCAAAAGATTATGTGATATTGATGATTCATTATGGTTCTAAGGAAATTGGAATATCATACTAATACGATCGAGTGGTGTTTATGTTTGCAGATTGGAGAGGGTGATTGAAAATGTAGAAAAGACTAGAGAAGGGGCATGTAAAAGGTACAAGGAATTACAGATTCCGTGGGATTGGATGCTGGATACAGGGCTTCTTGGTCAGGTAAAAMCCAACATTTTATATAAACTCGTCCCGTATCACTGTGGTTTRCGTGTTTTATTTTGAAAATCACATTATAATATTGTCATTGGATATGRAATTTTAGTMAATCCACCGGATAAATTAGAAATTTCTCGAATGATTGTTGTATAATTTTTTGATGACTGAACCACATTCATCTTTGTACAATGCAATTCATTTACAACAAACTGTATTTCCATAAGAAGGGAGTAAATGTACATGAAGTAAAGACCATCAATAAGGCGAGTACAAGGGAAAGTTAAAAGTGAAAAACTAATTAATTCGATGTTTGTTAGATCTAAATTATGCATTAATTAAATTGACTGTGTTAGTATTTTGGTACACCTTAATGCTCTGTGTTGTTCAATCTTCATAACTCATAAGATGGTTTTATACAAGTTTWGTGTATAAACTTTGCAGATTAAGCTGCACTCATTGAGGTTAGCCAGAGAGTTCATGAACCGAATCGTTAGAGAGCTTCAAAATGCTAGACTGTTTAATTCAGATGACATCTTACATCAGGGTGCTCGATTTGCATACCGAGTTCACCAGGTTACATATCTAACTATAACAACTACATACCTCCCATTATATTACCAAGTACAATTTTTGCAATAAATCATTTTGCACACATCTTAATAAAGATACTTTCTCCGTTTCATATTGTTTTGTGCACTTTACTCATTTGTTCATTCCTTAATGATTTGTGCATTGTACTTTATTTCATTTCTGCACATGCTTTTACTATTTTTTTAGACAAAGTTTTAGATGGATCACGTGAACTATATTGGATGGACCCTTTTGGTCGGTATGGTAGCCCTTTTCATCAATATTGTTTATTATTTATCACTATATTGAGGTAAAATTAATATATAATGGGTAACTATATTAAAGTAAAGGGTCACTATATATACTTTGTGCACAATAAATTTATTGTACTTCTAATAGATACAATAACTTTTGTTTTTTTAAAGGGAGTACTTTAGTTTACCCATTTACAAGAGACATGTCTAGTTAATCCATTGAATTTCCAAAAATTGGAAATCCAATGGCATTTTGATAAATGTATGAAATATTTTATTTGCCATATTGTCATTTATTTTTTTTTTATTTTTTTTTTTGGTTTTATTTATCAAAATGTCATTGTATTTCAACTTTTGAAAATCCAATGGATTAATTATGAATTTTCCCAACAGATTTTATCTCCAATCTATTTTTGTTTTTTATCGAACTTCAAATATAATAGATTATTTCTAATTTTTCTCCCAAATAGTAAATGTACAAAACAATATAGAACAAAGCGAGTATTTAAGGTGGTAAACCTGCAAAAATAATTAACAAAATTTTAATACAAGCATGAATGTGTTTAGTCATAAATTTACGGTGATTAATTTAATTTCCCCTTTCCACCATTAAATCTCTAGCAAAWACTAGGATATCGTTTGCTAACTTGAACCAAACCACATTCAACACCTGATTATAATTTTTAATTGTTTTTGCAGTTTGCTGGTGGTTTTGACTTGGATACAGAACATGCACATTTGAAAAGATCAAACCGAATAATATACAAATGCTTCAGTAGCCTCTTAATTAACTCTTAAGGCTCATGAAGCTCATGATATAAGTAGTAATCAATGATCAAATAGTAAACTATTAGTATATTTTTATTAATTTATTAGTGCTTTTCTATGATATATTGATGTAATTATTAGAACTTAGAATAACTAGGGCTTTTAATTTTCGGACGTCTTTATATAATTATTGTTTATATACTTATATTATTAGCTTAGATTGGAAAGTATATAGTACTCAGTGAAAACTCTGATCACCTACTCATGGGCTCATGGCATGTCATCTCTGATTTGTTTTTGGAAGACAAATTAGGAAAGTATTTGGAAAGCAATTTCTCAAAGTACAAGTAAGGTTGTGCTACAGATCCTGCAAATATATAATGGATGTACATGTGTTTGGATGTCGAGTTAGAGGTAGTTTTAAGAGTTTAATTATTTGGAGGAAGTCTAATCTAAGTATTATTAAAACAAATAGTGATGTAAGTATATTAACATTGAGGTAGATTTTAAAACGCTGCAATTATAAGCAAGCTATATTCATCATACTACGGAGTAATGGATGTATATAAAACAAAAGGGGATGTTTGTCGTTCTATCGTGTATTATCTCATCTAGCAATGTCAAGTGGCGTGTCCTCCACTGCGTAAAAATGTATTTTTTTTATCATTTGAACTATAACCTTTCACTTGCAATACAAACAATTACAAAGTCTTTATTTTCATTTTTATAACTCATATATATGTTATATGTATCTATTACACCTGATTTTCAATTTGTGTGGTTTTGACCATTGAGGAAAGTCAGTGAATGCTCTAGTAGATAGATATTCTATTTAAAGTGAAGGGGGGAGGAAGATAGTGTCCCCCTACAAAATGTCCCCTCCCTTAATGATTCCCCCATGAAATGACTATTATATCCTTGATTATTTAATTACAATGATTTAAAAATACCTTATCATCTCTTTTTTATTTTCAATTTCAATTTGCCATAAATGGTGACAAGTTAAAAATGGCATTATTTTGAAATTTCAATTGAATACTATATAAGTAATGTTTAAGTATTTTTCTTTTCTTAACATAATATTGTAACAATGAAAATTGCATAAATCTAAGTTACACTAATAAAAGAATTCAAATGACAAAATAATTTGATAAGATTGATACAGATGAAGAAAAACGTAAAATTTAGAATTTCATATTAAAAGTTACACTAATTAGATGATATTCGTGATACGATAATTGGTGGACCAACATGGAAAATTTAGTGTAGTTATAACGTACAACCAGTTATACTATTAAATTTGTGCATTAAGTATATGTTCACATTATTATTCGTCAATCTATATTAGTTAAGCACAAATTTTCCCTTATATATTTCTTATTTAACATACTTCATATTTGACTAACAATGAACGAACAACTAAAAACCATTGAATTATTGATATAAGAAAAACATACGAAAGTTCTATAATATTTATTGTTTGCCACGCACGATCGCGTGCAAAAAACACTAGTTATGTATGTTTTCATGCGATAAGGTTTGTGGAAGATTCACCCGCAACTCAAAGATACATAAATAAATTGATGGGTATTCCCTCCTACTTGGAGGAAGAGTCATTTATTTTAAATGGGTTTAGTTTATTGTGGATGTTATATTACTAGTGGTCATATCTTTTATGTTGGGCTCATGTAATGGTTTGGATATATGGAAGTATTAGTTAATTTGGCGCTTGACGTCAAATTGAAAGAATTAAATAGAAGGTGTCAAAATTATTTAGCATCATCACAACTAGGACTAAGCACCTGTCCAGAATCAGGACCGGACCGGTAACCGGAACCGGTTGGACCGGAAAATCGGAATTATGAAATTAACAGGACCTGGACTGGACCTGAATCGATTCCGAATCCGGTTTTGGACCTGTTGGACCTGTTGTGTTTTTTAAAAAAAAATTAAAATAACTTGCCAAGAATTATTGATAACCCCATATGCAAGAAAGTTCAAACTCAACTTCAAATTTGTACCAATTTAATCTATTTTAGAATATACCTTCACTAAACAAACAAAATCATCTAATGAATCTGGAAAAAACATGAAAACAACCAAACCCTAAGTAAATTTTGAATCAAACCCAATATTAATTAGCCAAAGACAGTTAACAACCATGGACTGAAACAACCAACTGAAGTAGCCGATGGGGGGCCTGCGAGGCAGCGGAGAGCAGGGTGGCCTGCGGAGRAGTGGCGGAGTGGCCAGCAGAGGAGAGATCGGCGGCGGCAGGAGTGAGAACGCAGGTCACGCAGGAGTGCAGGACAAAGCTGAAATGGACGAAGCTGCTGCCTGCTGCTAGCCTGCTACGGTTYTTGATGACGAAGGTCCGGTGGGCGAATACTGGGGTGGTGGCTGCTGCGGCGAATTGAAGTGGAATTGCTGCTGCTAGGCGATTGTTGCTGCGGAGAAGGAGCGAAGTGGAGTGGCGGAGTGGAGGGAGGGCCCGCGGAGGAGCGTTGGTCGGCGGCGCCGCGGTGGAGGAGGAGCGAGAGCAGAGAGAGGAGGGTTTAGGGTTTGCTGAAATGAGGAGTGAGGAGTGTCGAGTAAGTGAAATTGGAATGTGTAATTGGAAATTTGGAGTAAGTGCAATGTGCAAATTGCAAAAGTCACTAAGTCAGTACTCAGTAAATGTGGAAAAAAAATATATGTTTTTTTAAAATTCCGGTCTTCCGGTCTGGACCGGAATATTCCGGTTTTGGACCGGACCGGACCGAAAAATCGGAACGCAATATTTCTTTGGACCTGGACCTGGACCGGAATTAACGGTCCGGTCCGGTCCAAATTCCGGTCCGGTTTCAGGTCCAGACCGGACTTGTGCTCACCCCTAATCACAACAGCATACTCACAAAGAAACAGAGAGTTAAAGGCAGAGAACAGATATTGGTGCTCACACATTGTAGCAGACTAGCAGCCTCATTTTTGCTCCCGATTGAAGGCCAAACGAGTTCCTATTCYTACCAAATTTTGACACAACGATCCTGCCATATCAACATTCACATCCAACAGTTGAATTTTTCATTTGGTGCTCTCTAAGTCGGTATTTTCTGTATAGCACTAAAACTTCATTTATATGTATTTTACCACTTGTGAGTGGTGTATGTGGAATTAAATTGTGTCAAGCTTATTACTTGATGAGTGTTTATGCCCCTAGCTATTATCAATTAGGGAAGAACAATTGTGRTTTGTATCCACTTATTATTATTGGTAATTAGTGGAAGGGTTTGGTATCGGCTTATGATACTCGTGGTTTCTCCCGCTTTGGGTTTCCACGTACATCTTTGTGGGTGCTTTGATTTTTCTGTTTTGTGGGTTGTTTGATTGCGTTTTATTGTTGCCCATATTAGTTCATTTGAGATTGGTGTGACTTTGCCCATTTGACAACACTTTGGGAAAGAGTTTTATTGCTTTCGCTTGATTTTGTGCATTGTTTGTGTGCGTCTTTCCCAACATTGTGGTATCAGAGCCAGGTTGTAGAGGCTTGTGAATTTTTTTGTTGCTTCTTTGTTGTTATCAAAATGGATGAAAAAGGAGTGCACGGGATGGTTTGCTTGAATTCTAGTAATTATGTCGTGTAGAAAACTTAAATGGAAGACATTTTATGTCAATGATTTGTATGAACCAATCTTAAATGAAGTAAGACCTTCTAAAAATGATGAATGCGATTGAAAAATTTTGAATCAGAAAGCCGTTGGAATAATTAGACAATTTAATTTGTTGATAATAGTGTTCTCCAACATGCATGTTGCCAATGATACAAATGCATTTAAATTGTGGAAGAAGCTTGAGGCTATCTATGAGAGGAAGAATGCATTTAAAATTTTTAATCCGTTGCTAATTTAGTGACAGATTTTTAATCTGTTGCTAATTRGTGTTAAGAGTTCCTTACCACGCCTTTGCTAAAAAGGCGACATATAATTTAGTGACGGACTTAAAAAAATTTGTTTCTAAATTTAGAGACAGATTTTTGAATCCGTTGCTAATTTAGTGACGAGTTTTTTAATCCGTTGCTAATTTAGTGACGGATTTTTGAATCCGTCTCTAATATTTCTTTCACATATTATTAATATTACCGATAGAAGCATAAAAGTTGTGTCTGGAGTAGTTGGTTGGAGCGTCTCTTCGTGACTTTAAG